>CAUYPO010011378.1:0-18336 GCA_963574435.1 Cheirogaleus major | reverse complement strand
TGCCTCTGGCTGGTGGCTATATTGTCTCTCGGCAGCCGCGGCAGGGACGGGGGAGGGGAGAGTGCAGCAATATGGCGCCTGCCGCGCGGTCGCGTCTGTGCGCAGGGAGGGGCCCCGAGGGAGTTGGGAGCCTGGTGCCGCGTCCGCTACAGGCTCACCGCTCGCTGGCGGCGGCCGTCTCTGGACTGGTGTCCACAGGTCTCTCCAACCGCTGGGGCGCCAGCCAGCAGTCTGGGATGCAAGGGAAGGGGAAGTTAACCGCTCCACCTACCCTTGCCGCTGGTCTCCAGACCGCTCGCTCCGGAGGTTTCTCCTTCCAGTTCTCCTCCGCAACCTCCTCCCGTGGAGTCTCCCGTAGTCTCCCGCACTCCTCCTTCCGACCCCCGTCCGATGTATGGTCGTTTACTTGCTTCTTTCTTCTAATATCTTCTAGAAGCTGTCTTTTCTGCAGAGACGCTCTATCTGGCGGTGTTTCTAGTCCGCCATCTTGCTCCGCCCTCTCAAATCTCTAAAAATTTTTTGAGACATGCTTTGTGTCCTAGTATATGGTCAATCTTAGAGAATGTCACATGAGTTGATGAGAAGAATGTATATTCAATGGTTTTTGGGTAGAATGTCCTCTAAATGTCAGTCAGGCCAATTTGTTCTAGAGTTCTGTTTAAGTCCATTTTTTCTTTGTTAATTTTCTATTTGGAGGCTCTGTCCTGTGCTGTCGGCGGAGTGTTAAAGTCTCCAGCTATTATGGTGTTGCTGTTAATCAATTTGCTTAGATCCAGTAAGGTTTGCTTTATGAATCTGTGTGCACCTAAGTTGGGTGCATACATATTTAGAATTGTTATGTCTTCTCGTTGAACTGTACCCTTCACCATTATATAGTGACCTTCCATGTCTTTCATTACTTTTGTTGATTTAAAAACTATGTTATCTGAAATCAAAAACCACCACGCAAGCCTTCTTTTGGCTTCCATTTCCTTGAAATATTGTTCTCCACCCCTTTACCTTTATTCTAAGTGCATCCTTGTAGGTTAGATGTGTTTCTTGGGACAGCAGATACTTGGCTTGTATTTTTCTATCCATTCATCCAGCCTATGTCTCTAGATTGGGGAGTTCAAACCTTTCACATTTATTGAGAGAATTGATTAGGTGGGGCATATTTCTGTTCATTCTGTCGGGTTGAACTTTGGTGCTTTGTTTTCTCTCTTGAGCCATTGTGGTATCTAGCCTCTGATCTTTAGCCTTTGAGTGGTTTTACATTTGTGAGTGTTTATTGTGCTTATCTGTGTGTAACACTGTTTTGAGTACTTCTCGAAGGACTGGTCTTGTCTTGGTGAATTCCCTCAGTCTTTGCTTATCTAAGAATGCCTTTATTTCTCCTTCATATGCAAAACTTAGTTTTGCAGGATACAAGATTATAGGCTGAGCGTTATTCTGTTTCAGAAGAGTGAGAATGGTGCCCCAGTCTCTCCTTGCTTGAAAAGTTTCAGTAGAGAAGTCTGGTGTTATTCGAATTGGCTTTCTTTGGATGTTACTTGGTTCTTTCACCTTACAGCTCAGAGAAGGGCCTCTTTGGTTGATATTTTGGTCAGTCTGATGACTGCATGTCGTGGTGTCTTTCTTGTTTGCATTGAATTTCCCAGGGGTCCTTTGAGCTTCTTGTACTTGGATATCTAGATTTTTAGAAAAATGTGATACATTTTCCTCTATTATATCTTCAAATAGCTTATCCAATCCTTGTATGTTTTCTTCTTCCCCATTGGAAATCTCCATAACCCTCATGTTAGGTTTTTTCACATAATCCCATATTTGTTGTAGGCTTTGCTCTTTTCCCTTATTTCTCTGCTCTATCTCTGTGACTGACTTATTTAATTGGAAGGTGTTATCTTCAATCTCTGAGACTCTTTCTTCTGTTAAATCTATGCTGTTCTTGAGGCTTTCCACTGTGTTTTGTAGTTACCCGAATAGATTCTTCATTTACAGAAGTTCAGTTTGATTTTTTGTTAATATTTCAATTTCTCTAGTGAATTTTTCTTCCAGGTCCTTGAATTTTTGCAGTTTTCTTTTGTTGGCTATCCATTTTTTTCTTGCATACCATTGAATTTTCTTACAATCCATGTTCAAAATTCTTCTTCTGTCATTTTAGTGTTCTGACTTTAGTTGATGTCCATTTCTAGAGTGCTGGTATTCCTTTTAGGGGGTCTGCTTTCCATTTGATTCTTCATACTTCCAGAGTTCTTTCCAGTGAAAGTTCTTTCCTTCCCATCTGGATCAGTTGTTGCGTCTTGCCTTAGATATTCATTTGGATAATGACATGCTCTATTTATTCCCTGAGCCAGTAGGTGGTGTTTGTGGGTGAGATTGGACCACACCCTGTATGATGAGCTAGTAGATGCTGTGAAACGGTATGCAGAATGACCTCCCTGTCAGTAGGTGGCACTTGCTGGGAGGAGCAGGTTACAGTGTTGTTTTTGGGTCTTGTAACCAGCTCTTTTTCCTCTCGAGAGGCATTCTTATGCCTTAGGTGATGGGTGTGTCCCTGGGACTTCCAGGTGTGTCTCTGTTCTCCACCTCAGTGGGGGCAGGTCCAGGAGTGAGTCTGGGCAGAGCTGGGTTGGGTAAGCCTGCCCTCAAGCACCACAAATGCTGTTAGCAGGGGTTAAAGGTCTGTTCTCTGCTTCTTGGCAAAGCTGTCAGAGAGGGGCTGGAATGATCCCATTTAGATAAAAAGTATGCGTATGGGGGCTGGGCTGTACAAGACTTGCAGTCTGGAGCTGGCCTCACTCCTTTCTGCCCTTCCCCACTCTGCGACTTATCCTGAGCCTCTGCCAGAAAGCAGGACCTCATACCAGCAGGTCTCCTCTGGCCGTGATGCGGGCTTGGCGGTTCTCTGCCCAAGATCACAGCCTGGGCTGGGCACATGGCCCTCCAGTGGGAAGAGGGTTGCTCTTCAAGCATGCTGATCTGCCCCTGAAGGCACACACACCTTAGTAGGCTCATTCACAAATATCCCTTCTGTGTCCCAGGGGAATGTGATCGAGATCTGGGTGTATGGGATCTGGTTTGCAGGTCTGACCCCTGGGCCCAAGAATTCAATCCCTGACCCCACCAGGGAGAGGAGTGC
The DNA here is from genome assembly GCA_963574435.1 of Cheirogaleus major. Lineage (NCBI taxonomy): Eukaryota > Metazoa > Chordata > Mammalia > Primates > Cheirogaleidae > Cheirogaleus > Cheirogaleus major. The sequence continues at coordinate 15,218 of CAUYPO010011378.1, read as the reverse complement.
TGGTCCTAAGTCACTCATGGGGTGTCCAAGCTGGATCGATGTCTCTCTGCCCCAGGATCTTCCCCATTCTCCTGGAGTCATCATGCCAGCAGCACCTGGGAGGGCTGGCGAGTAGGGAGCTCACAGTCTGAGTACCCCTCAGTCTGCTGTAGGGGCCAAAAGGAAAGGTCCAATTCCCTCGAGATGCTTCTGAGTGTTGGCTAAATTATCTCTCTCGGCAGCCACGGATAGGGAAGAGGGAGGGGAAAATGGAGCAATATGGTGCCTGCTGATCATCTTGGGTCTGTGTGCGGGGAGGTGCCCCGAGGGAGCTGGGAGTCTGGTGCCCTGTCTGCAAAAGGCTCACTGCTCACTGGCAGCAGCCATCTCTGGGCTGGTGTTAGCAGGTCTCTCCAACTGCCAGGTATTCCACCAGCAGTTCGGGATGCAAGGGAGGGGAATGTTAACCACTCCACCTACCCTTGTCACTGGTCTCCAATCCTCTCGGGGGCCTTCATCCTTCCAGTTCTCCTCTGCAACTTCTTCCCATGGAATCTCCTGTAGTCTCAGGTACCGTTCTTTCCGACCCGCGTCCAAAGCGTGTTTGTCTGCTTCTTTATTTTTTCACTTTCTTCTAAAATCTGTCTTTTTTGCAGAGACACTCTGGCTCTTGTTTTTTCTCATCTTCCATCTTTGACTGAAATGTAATTAACATTTAAACTGATGGACTTTGAGTAAGCACATTGTCCTTTATAAGGTAGGGGGTCCTCATCCCATCAGTTGAAGGCATGAATAGAACAAAAAGACCAGATTCCTGAAACAAAATGAAATTCTCCAGCAGACTGCACCACCAGCTCCCTTGGGTCTGCACTTGCTGGCCTTCAAGCTGGAGTTGTACCATCAGCTCTTCTGGGTCTCCAGACTGCCAGTCCACACTGTATATTTTGGACATATCAGTCTCCATAATGATGTGAATTAATTTCTTTTTTTTATTTCAGAATATTAGGTTTAGGTTACATATATTGCCTTTGCCCTGCCCAAGTCACAGCTGCAAGTGTGCCCATTCCCCGGATAGTGCACACTGCACCCATTAGGTGTGAATTTGCCCATCCCCTTCTACCTCCTCCCACCTGCCCAACACTCGATGAATGTTACTACCATATGTGCATATTAGTGTTTATCAATTATTGCCAATTTAATGGTGAGTACATGTGGTGCTTGTTTTCCATTCTTATAATACTTCACTTTGAAAAATGGGCTCCAGCTCCATCTAGGATAGTTCACCATTGTTTTTTGTGGTTGAGTAGTACTCCATGGTATACGTATACCACATTTTATTAATCCACTTATGTTGGATGGGTACTTGGGTTGTTTCCACATCTTTGCAATTGTGGATTGTGCTGCTATAAACATTCGAGTGCACATGTCTTTATGTCTTTTATTCCTTTAGGTAAAAACACAAGAGTGGGATTGCTGCATCAAATGGTAGTTCCACTTTTAGTTCTTTGAGGTATCTCCATATTACTTTACATAGAGGTTGTACTAATTTGCAGTCCCACCAGCAATGTATGAGTATTCTTATCTCTTTGCATCCATGCCAGCATTTGTTGTTTTGGGATATTTTGATAAAAGCCATTCTCACTAGAGTTAAGTGATATCTCATTGTGGTTTTGATTTGCATTTCCCTGATGATTAGAGATGTTGAGCATTTTTTCATATATTTGTTGGCCATTAGTCTGTCTTCTTTTGAAAACTTTCTGTTCATGTCACTTGCTGACTTTTAATGGGGTTGTTTGATTTTTTTCTTGCTGATTTTCCTGAGTTCTCAATAGATTCTAGTTATCAGCACTTTATCTGATGTGTAGCATGTGAATATTTTATCCCACTCTATAGGTTGTCTGCTTGCTCTCATGGTAGTTTCTTTGGCTTAGCAGAAGCTTTTTAAATTTAATCATGTCCCATCCATTTATTTTTGTTGTTTCTGTCATTATCTTTGGGGTTTTCTTCATAAATTATTTGCCTAAGCCAATGTTTATAAGAGTTTTTCCAACATTTTCTTTGAGAATTCTTATAATTTCATGCCTTAGGTTAAGTCTTTTATTCATTGTGAATTGATTTTTGTGAGTGGTGTCAGTTGCTTATCTTGTTTAAGTCTTCTATATGTGACTATTCAATTTACACAGCACCATTTATTGAATAGGGATTCTTTTCCCCAGTGCATGTTCTTGTCTGTTTTGTCAAAGATCAGATGACTATATGAGGATTCTTTTATATCTGGATTGTCAGTCCGGTTCCATATATCAATGCCTCTGTTCTTGTGCCAATATCATGCTGTTTTGGTTACTCTAGCTCTGTAGTTAAGGCTTGAAGTCTTGTAAATTGATTCTTCCAAATTTATTCTTTTTGTTTAAGGTGGCTTTGGCTGTATGGGGTCTTCTCTTATTCTACATGAAGTGTAGAATTATTTTTTCTAGTTCTTCAAAAAAATGATATTCCTATTTTACTATGGATTGCATTGAATCTGCAGATCACCTTGGGTAGTATAAACATTTTGACAATATTGATTTTGCCGATCCATGAGCATGGTAGGGTTTCAATCTGTTTACATCCTCTACAGTGTCTTTTCTCATTGTTTTGTAGTTCCCCTATATAGGTCTCTCACCTCTTAGTGAAATGTATTCCTAAATATTTAATTTTCTTTGATCCTTTTGTGAAATATACTGCATCTTCCATGTCATTCTCAGCTTGACTGTTATTGTCATATATGAAAGCTACTGATTTGTTGAATACTCTTGCAACTATGTCAAATAGAAGTGGAGATAGTCAGCAACCTTGTCTGGTTCCAGTTCTAAGCAGGAATGCTTTTAATTCTTCACCATTCAGTATGATGTTGGCTGTGGGCTTTTGGTATATGGCTTTTGTCATTTTGAGGTAGGTCCCATCTATGCCTATTTTGTTAAGCGTTTTTTATCATAAATGAGTGCTCAATTTTGTCAAATGCCTTTTCTGCATCTATTTAGAGGATCATATATTCTTTGTTTTTCCTTTTATTTATATGGTGAATTACATTTATAGATTTGCATATGTTGAACCATCCTTGCATTGCTTGGATGAAGCCCATCTTGTCATAATAAGTTATTTTTTTTGATTTGCAGTTGCATTTGGTGTGCTAAGATCTTTTTGAGAATTTTTGCATATATATTCTTAAGGGATATTGTTATGTAGTTTTCTTTTCTTTGTTGTGTCCTTTCCTGGCTTTGGTATCAAGGTGGTATTGGCTTCATAGAATGAGTCAGGGAGGATTCCATTCTTCTCAATGTTGTGAAATAATTTCTACAGTTTAGGTACCAGTTCTTTATAAGTCTGGTAAAATTCAGGTATTATCCCATCTGGTCTAGGACGTTTTTTATTGAAAAATTTTTATTCCTGCTTCAATTTCAGTACTTGATAGTGGTTTGGTCAAAAATTCAATTTTCTCCTGATTGATCCAAGGGAGGTTTTGTGTTTGAAAAATTTGTCCATTTCTTCCAGATTTTCAAGTTTTGGGGCATAGAGAATTTTATAGTATTCAAAGATGATGTTTTGTATTTCTCTGACATCAGTTGTGACATCTCCTTTTTCATTTGTAATTGAGCTTATTAAAGTAATTTCCTTTCTGTTTCTGATCAGTCTAGCAAGAGGCCTGTCAAGTTTGTTTATGTTTTCAAAGAAACAACTTTTTGTGTCATTAATGTTCTATATAGTTCTTCTGTTGTCAGTTACATTTATTTCTGCTCTCATCTTGGTTATTTCTTTTCTTCTGCTGGGTTTAGGATTGATTTACTCTTCTTCTTCCAGTTTCTTGAGATGATACATTAGTTTGTTGATTTGTGATCTTTCTATCTTTTGGATGTGAGCATTTAAGGGTGTGAATTTTCCTCTGAGTACTGCTTTAGCTGTGTCCCACAAATTTTGATACCTTGTGTCCCCTTCATCACTTATTTCAAAGATCTATTGATTTCCACCTTAATTTCACCTTGATCCAACTATCTTTTAGCAGTAGGCTGTTCATTCTCCATGATTTTTGTAGAGATGATTGTTTCTGTTGGAGTTGATTTCCAGTTTTATTCCACTGTGGTCTGAGATGACTCATGGTATAATTTCTATTTTTTTAAATTTGTTGAGACATGTTTTTTGGCCTAGGGTGTGGTCAATCTGCTGATTGATCCTACCTACTCTTAAGGTTTTTCACTGTGTTTTATAATTTCTTGTATTAATTTTTTATTTACAGAAGATCTGTTTGATTTTTCTTTAATAATTCAATTTCTTTAGTGAATTTTTCATTCATTTCCAGCATAGTTATTGTGCTTTATTTGTTTTTTTAATTTCCTCCTATTATGGGGGTACAAGTATTGTTAGGGATACATATATTGCCTCTGTCACCCCTTCCCCACCCTGCCGTGCCAGAGCTTCAAGCATGTCCAACCCTCAGGTGGTGCGCACCTCACCCATTATGTAAATATACACCTTTCCCCTCCTCTCCCCTCCCACCAGTCCATATTGTGGTTTATTTGTGTTGAGTTTCTTTTTTATCTTCCATTTCCTTGAGCTTACTCACAACTCATGTTTAAAATTCTTCATCTGTCATTTCACTGTTCTGATTTTGGTTGGTATCTATTGCTGGAGCACTAGTGTTCCTTTTGGGGGTGTCTTTTTGCTTTGAGTCTTCATACTTATGGAGTTCTTTCACTAATTTATTCTCATCTGGAGTAGCTGTTGCTTACTATGTTTGGATTTTCTTTTGTTTAGATACTGACATGCCCAGTTTAATCTCTGAGCCAGTAGGTTGTACTTGTGCTTGAGAATCAACCACACCTGTATGATAAATCAGCAATTGCAGTAAAGGGCATGCAAATTAATCTCCCTGTCAGTAGGTGGTGTTTGCTATGAGGAATAATCTGCAATGCTATTTTTGGGTCTGTGACCAGCTCTAGTACTTCAGGAGAAACACTCTAATGTCCCATGTGGTGGGTGGGGCATGGAACTTTCAGGTTTGTCCTTGTTCTTCACTTCAGTAGGGGAATGTAGGGGAGTGAGACTGGGCAGGGCTGCGTTGGGTGAGCCTGCCCTCAATCTTCACAAATACTTTTAGCAGGGCTCAAAGTTCTATTCCCCACCCCTATACAAAGCTGCCAGGGAGGCGCTGAAGTAGCCCCACTCTACCAGAAAGTCTGCATGTGGAGGCAGTTCTGAGATCCACAGTCTGCAGCAGGGCTCAGTCCTTTCTACCCTCTCCAATTCTGCAGTTTCTCCCAGGCCTGTGCTGACAGGCAGGACATCAAGCCAGCAGAGCTTCCCCATGACTGTGATGTGGGCTGGGAGGTTTCCTGCCCAGTATCCCAGCCTGAGCTGGGAGCTTGCTCCTCCTGTGGAAAGAGGGGTGCCCCATGAACATGCCACAGATAGGGCCCACTCTGCACTCTCAATCCCTGATGTGCCCCTGCAGACACCCACACTTCACGAGACAAATATCCCCTCTGTGCACTTGGGCCATGCAATTGAGACCTGGGTATACAGGATCTGGCCTACAGGTCTGTCCCCTGGGCCCCAGAGATCAAACTCTGACCATGCCAGGGAGAAGGATACTGATCCCAGGTCTCTCTCATGTGATGTCCATGCTGATTCAATGTTCCTCCACCTTAGCATGTGCCTGGTCTGCTGGAGTCATGGGGCAAGTAGCACCAGGGAGGGTCAGCAGGCAGGGAGCTCACAGTCTGAGCACCCCTCATTCTATTGCAGAAACCCAAAATGAAAGGTCTGAGCCCCATTCTCTGTGGAAGCCTTCGTGTGGTGGCTCAATTGTCTCTCTCAGCAGCCATGGGTATGGGAGAGGAAGGGGCAAAAAAGAGTTTAGGTGGAGGAAAGTCCATCCTCTGGCTGTCTCTGACCCTCTCTCTAGGAGACAGTCCATCCAGAATGATGGGGCTCTGGAGTCATGCAGATCACCCGGAACCCACTGGACCCCTCTGGCTCCTGCAGTCTGGGCCAGAGTTGGGAAATGTCTGTGTGGGAATGAGCAAGATGGAACCTGAGGGGTTGAGGCCCCTTGGGGAGGGCAAAGGCACCTGGTGGGTAGAGAAGCAATATGGCACCTGCTGTTCAGCTTGGGTCTGTGAGGTGTGAGGTGCCCGGGGAGGGTGAGAGCCTGGTTCCCTGTCTGCAAGAAGTTCTCTGCTCACTGGAAGCAGCAGTTTTTGGGCTCGCTTTAGAAGAAGGTCTCTCCAGCAGCTTAGAAGCCAACCAACAGTCTGAGATGCAAGGGAGGGGTTGTTAGCCATCCATCTACCCTTTTCACTAATCTTGAGCCCCTCTGAGCTTAATCCCTGCCCAGTGCCTTTGTCTTTCCAGTTCTGTTCTGCAACCTCTTCCCATGGAGTCTCCTGTAGGTTTAGGCATCCTTACTTTGGACCCACTTCTGGTCTATGTTTGTCTGTCTGTTTGTTTTTTCTCTTTCATCTAAAATTTATCCTTCTTACAGAAATGCTCTGGCTGATGGTGTCTTTGGTCCGCCATTCTGAAGCCTATACTGTCCAAATTTTATTTGTTGATTTTCTGTCTGGATGATCTTTCCAATGCTGAAAGTGGAGTGTTGAGGTCTCTAGTGATTATTGTATTTGGATCTATATCTCTCTTTAGCTTTGATAATATTTGCTTTATATTAATATATTTGGATGCTCCAGTATTTGGTACATATATGTTTAGAATTGTTATATTCTCTTGCTGAATTGACCACTTTGTCATTATATAATGATCTTCTGTGTTGCTTTTTATAGTTTTTGTCTTGAAATTTATTTTATCTGATAGAACTATAGCTACTCTGGTCCCTTTTTTGTTTCAATTTGCATGGAATATCTTTTTCCATCCCTTTATTTTCAGTCTATGTGTGTTTATACAGGTGAAGTGTGTTTCTTGCAGACAACATATAGTTGGTTCTCTCTTTTTTTAAATCTATTCAGCCACTCCTTGTCTTTTGATTGGAGAATTTAGTCCATTCTCATTTAATGTTATTATTGATAGGCAAGGACTTACTATTGACATGTTGCTATTTGACTTCTGGTTGTTTTGTTTCTTGCTTCCTTCCTGTCTTCCTTTGTTAAAAGTGATTTTCTTTGGTATTGTGTTTTAATTTCTTGCTTTTTATTTTTGTGTACCTGTTGTAGGTTTTCTGATTTGAGATTACCATGAGACTTGCAAAAAACATTTTATAACCAGTTATTTTAAACATATGACAAGTCTGCTTACAAACAAACAAACAAGCAAAGAGAAATCTAACCGAAATTGTACACACTTTAACTCCATTTCCCTCCTGCTTTTAACTTGTTTTTTGTTTCCATCCATATCTTTTTATACTGTCTAGCTCTCAAAAATTTGTTATTGTTATTTTTGATAGATTTGTCTTTTAGGCTTCCTACTCAAGATATAAATGGTTTGCACACTGCAATTATAGGAATAGAGTATTCTGTATTTGTATACTTACTGTTACCAGCGAGTTGTGTACCTTCAGATAATTTGTTATTGTTCATTAACGTTCTTTTCTTTGAGATTGAAGAACTCCTTTTAGCATTTCTTGTATAACAGGTCTGATATTGATTGAATCCCTTAGCTTTTGTTTGTCTTGAAAAGTCTTTATTTCTCCCTTATGTTTGAAGGACATTTTGTGGCATATAATATTCTAGTATTAAGGTTCATTTCCTTCAATACTTTAAATATGTCATGTTACTCTCTCCTGGCCTGTAAAGTTTCCACTGAGAAGTCTGCTGACAGATGTGTTGGAGCTCCTTCATATTTTTTTTTTTCTTTTTTCTTACTTCCCTTAAGACCTTTTCTTTATCTGTGACCTTTGAGAGCTCCATTATTAAATGGCTAGAGGTAGCATTGTTTGGGTTAAATCTGCTTGGTGTTCTATGTCCTTCTTTTACATGAATATTGATATCTTTCTCTAGATTTTAAATCTTCTCTTTTATTATTTCTTCGAATAAAAGTTCTACCCCAATCTCTCCCTCTACCTCCTCTTAAAGGCCAATAACACTTAGATTTTTTCATTTGAGGCTATTTTCTAGATCTATAGGCATGCCTCATTATTTTTTATTCTTATTTTTAAAATTTCTCTTCTGACTGAGTAGTTTCAAGTAGGCTGTCTGCAAGCTCACTAATTCTTTCTTCTGCTTAATTCTGCTGTTGGGATATTCTGATGCATTTGTCATTTTGTCAATTGAATTCTTAAGCTGTAGCATTTCTGCTTGATTTTTAAAATTATTTTAATCTCTTTGTTAAATTTCTCCAATAGGCTTCTGAATTCCTTCTCTGTGTTATCTTGAAGTTCATTGAGCTTCTTCAGGATAGCTCTTTTGAATTCTTTGTCTGAAAGGTCACCTATCTCCATCACTCTGGGATTGGTAACTGGTACTTTATTTAGTTTATTTGGTGATGTCATGTCTTCCTGGATGTTCTTGTTGCTTGTGGATATTTGATAATGTCTGGGCATGGAAGTTTTGTGTATTTATTTTAATCTTTATAGTCTGGGTTTGTTTGGACCAGTCCTTCTTGAGAAGGCTTTCCAGATACTCAAAGAGTATTGAGTGTTGTGATCTAAGCCTTTGTTTACTGTAGCCATATCAGCACTGAGAGTGCCCCAAACCCAGTAATGCTGTGACTCTTGGAGATGCCTGGTGGTACCACCTTGGTGGATGTGGATAAGATATGGGGAATTTCCCTGGATTACCAATGTCTCTAACTCTCTGTGCTGGAGTATTGATGTTGCAGGAGGAATAATGTGGGCACTCCCTCATGGACACTGCAGCTAGGACTGCACCAGGTCATACCTGCAACCTCCAGCCTTACTCAAAGCCCGTGGTCACTGTTGCCTGGCTACCTATGATGTTTATTGGAAGCCCAAGGGCTCTTTAGTCAGCAGGTGGTGCATCCTACCAGGACTGGGTCCTTCCTTTCAGGGCAGCACATTTCCTTCTGGCCCAGGGTGGGTCTAGAAATGCCATCCAGGAATTAAGGTCTGGAATCAAGGGCTTCAGGATTCCTTTAGTACTTTATTTTATTGTGACTGAGCTGGTACCCAAGTTGCAAAATGAAGTCATCTGAAGTTTTCCCTTTCCTTTCAGTGGAATAAAACTCTCCCTGAGTTTCACTGCCAAGAGTTTGGGGTGGGAAGACACAGGCACTTGCTTGACCAGCCCCAGTAGTGTCTCACTGGGTCATGTGCATGCCAAGTCCACTGGCTCTTAGCCAGCACAGATGCAAGAATTGCCCAAGGACTGTGGGCTTTGTGGACCCACTGCCTTATGAATTTATTCTAGGCCCCAGGCTGCTTTTTGTCAGCCAGTAGTGGGACTAGCCAGAACTCGGGTTTCAGCACAGAGGATTTCTGGGCAGAGGATTTACCTCTAGCTTGGCTAGTCTAAATGTTTCCTCTCAGGGCACCAGTGGAATTCTGCCCTGTGCTGTGTTCCCCTGTCCTGGGGAAGCCCTGAGTTTCAATGCAAACACCCACAATCACTTCACTCTCCCTTCCCGGGACACACAAGATACTCTCTCTGCTAGATATGCTGGCACTGCACTGCCATGGGATTGGGAGGGATGGTGTAAGCCATACAAGATTCTTTTATGCCCTCTTCATTGCCTCTTTCCTTGATACAATGTTAAAACTGGCTAGTATAATCACTCAGCTGTTTTTTTCGTTCTTCTGAAGGTACTTGATTAAGTGGATAGTTGTTGAATTTGGTGTTTGTGCAGAGGGCCGATAGCTGGAGGTTTCTATTTTGCCATATTGCTACCCCAAGAATCCTTTTGGTAAACTTTTTAAACTCAGTTTCTCAACTGTAAAATAGCAATGATAAAACTTACCTGACGGAACTGAGTGGGTCCAAAGCTATTACATAGCTAAGTGATTAATACATTATTAGTACTAAATAAAATGCGTAATTTTGCTTTGATCATTGTTGTAATTATTTTTATATTCATTGTCATCATTATTCTTCTCTTTTTCAGAAGTACTGCAATAGTGTAAATGGCCTGGGAATCTTGAAGAGAAAAGACAAGGGTATAGGAGAGAAATTACTGAAAGCTAAACAGCCCACCTTCCCATTTTGATGTGGGCTGGCTCTATTCATATAATCGATGGAGAAACAATGCTCAGAAGATTTAGAAAATATGAAAGGAAGAAATAGTAAATTTGAGGCTTCTGGCTCCATGCAATTGAAGATTCCATTATATCAAAACAACAAAAAAGTGGTTTTGTTTGTTAATATAAATTGCAATGCATCTGAGTATTCTAAAATAGCTTTTTCTTATTTCAAAAGAACTTCATTTTCATTTTTGGAAATTAAATATTTGAAGTAAGCAGAAAGACAAAAAGTAAGAATGACACGTGATCTTAAAATCCCACAGATAACAACCATTTGCCTTTTGATGCATAGCCTTCCAACTTTTTTCAAACCATATGTAAACCTTTTAAAAAAATAAGATCCAATTCCATATACTAATTTAAACTTGAAGTTTTCACTCAATACAAAATTTTGAATTTCTTCCCATGTCAATAAATACATAATTACTCTAATACTTTTAAGATATATAGCACTCTGTTATATGAAAGAACCAGAATTTATTCAACATTTTCATTATTTTATATTTAGTTTTTTTTCATTTTTCACTGCCAAAAATGACACTGTGATGAACATCCTTCTAAGTAAATCTTCCTGTTAATTCTGTATCATTTCTTTTAGATAAATTGTTAGAGAAATATTCTTGAATCAAAAACTATATAATGTGTTATATATATATATATATATATGAGGGTCATTGTGGTTCTTGAAGTCAAAAAAGCATGAGTTAGAATTCCAGCAACTAAATTTGCCAGACATGTGATCTTGGGGAAGTTTCTTAACTCACTATGATTCTGTTTTCTCATCTATAGTAATGGAAATAAAGAACTGCCTGCTACATAGGTTGGTGTAAGAAAATATATGTGAACTGCTCAGCCCAGTGCCAAGCATACCATAAGTCCTTGTTGAAATATATATTAGTAATTAAATATAAATATATATAAATTAAATATGTATTAATATATATAAAATGCATGTATTCTTAGATATAAGCCACCATAAATGTTATAACCCAAGCAGTCTTAGAAGTAACAGTGAAGTCCCTTCACTATTCTGAGTTATACTAATAAAGAGAACATACAGTGTATGGGCTCAGATAGATGCAAATATCACAACAGAAAGAGTGTTTTCCAGGCCAAAAGGTGGAAGAGAGTACTAGACTGCAACCTAATCAATGGTATTGACAAGTCTAAAGATTATGATAACAGAAAGAGATTGGTCAATTTTGAAATGAAATACATGCATTGAGAGGTGACTGTTACAGGGGCACTATCCTGGAGGAAAGATATTGCTGAACTAACATGAATGTTTACCCAGTAGGTCTACCCCTCCAGTAGAGATGAGTGCATTACTGCCCTAACTGGAAGACAATAGTCATGAAAATTATTCAGCTCACTTCCTTGCTCTCTTTGCAGGTTTATTTGATTACCTTCTGATTATAATTGGATCCCTACATAAACTTTTCTGTAGAAAAGAGAATGGACTGACTGAATGAATCTAAGTATTCCAGCCCATGTGGCAGTTATATTTTAAGAGTAAATTAGTAAATTGGTATTTTGTTTTGTATCTCAGTATTTTTTGTGAATTTGATGAGCACGAACTATTCCCCACAATGCTTGTTATCTTTGAGGCAGTATCAAGACTGAGTTACTGGCCCTGCAAAGCAAGATAAATTTAGTAAATCTGCCTCCCAGTGTCCTATCTGCTCCCAAAGCTGCTTTCAGTCAGAGGATGATTTTCCCAGAGATGAGAACTTTCAAAGTTATCAAAATAGCTGTGCTTCTAAATTGTTGTGTATGACGTATATCCTATACCCTGAGTTACAGGCTTCAAAACTGAAAAAAAATCTTTTTATTTCAAACTATTTCAATCTGTCCTGAGTTTAAAGTCTATATTAAAGCATAAAAAACAATGATTGTATTTTTCCTCGCTGGTTCTATTGTAACATCACTTTCTTGTTAGGTATGTAACACCAGCATCTTCCCAAACAAAGACCTTTGTGTCCTGGAAATTGATATTGCATAGCACTTGAGAGGCTGGGTGTAACTCAGTCAAGAACAGAGAAAAATGCTCTCCATTGAGCTCCAATATTGCTCCAGATCACTTGAGGCATTCCTGTTTCTCATATAATACATGATGGCTTAGGTAACCTTTGTATGACACCCTCATAATTCATTCACCTTGCACCATACTTTCTGTCCTCCCTTGTATTTTATTTTGACTTCTCATTGATTGGATATTCTCTGCCTTTATTTGTTGTTTTTATTTTTGTCTGACTTAGCTATTTCACAAGCTTGATTTTCAAATTCTGAGATTCCTTCTTTTGCTTGATCTATTCTGCTGTTCAAGCTTTTGAATGTGTTTTGTATTTTATCCAATAAATTCCTCAGAATTTGTGTTTTCTTAAAAATGATCTATTTCTTTGGTAAATTTCACGTTTATATCCTGAATTTTTTTCTGATTTCTTTGTATTATTTTTCAGAATACTCTTGCATTTGATTGAGCTTCTTTAGTATCAAAATTTTGAATTCTTTTCTGGTATTTTGTGAATTTCTTTTTAATTAAGATCTGTCACTGGAGAATGATTGTGTTCCTTTGGAGGTGTCATGTAAAAAAAATGTTCATGTTTCCTGTGTCCTTATGTTGATACTATACATGTGGTTTAATAAATCCCTCTTCAAATTTTCTTTTTATAAAAATGTTTTTCCTCTTCCAATTTTCTGAAAGGTAAGAACATTTTCCCAAAGATTTATCTATGGTGTCAGTTGAGTAGGGCACTTTGGTTTTGATTTTGGGTGCATGCAGTAGTGTAGGCTCTGTATGATTTCTTTGGCTGTAAATGGCATCACTGTTTTATGTGATTACCTGTGTGGCTTAAGGTGTGGTTGTTAGTGGAGGCTGTAGAATAGTTTTGCTGGGGACTTGGATGCCAGGTAGGCTAGTCTTCAGACCCCAGTGTGACAGCAATGGTCTGAGTGTGCCTGTCCTGGGGATTCAGAATGGCATACATTGGAAACAGTGTTAGTGGGTCAAGGAAGACCAATTCTTGGGCCTCTAAGTGTCTTGCTTGGGTGTGCAAATGGCAGAGGTGACTTTAGCAGGTGGGAGGTAATGGGAGTGGCATGAAAGATGGTAGTAGCAGTAGTGAGATAACCCTTTGGGACCCAAGTAGTCCACACTAGTGTTAGTGGTGACTACAACAGGTTGGATGAGCAGGTCCCCAGATCCACAGGGTGGTATATGCAGGTAGGTGCCAGCTGTGCTGGTAGTGGCAGGTTGAGTGGGTCCCGCCTCAGACTCCAAGAGGACGGCTCAGGTACCAACAGTGGTGGACTGTACTGGACAATTTACAGGTCCCTAGATGGTGTGCTCAGGTACTGGGGCAGGCGTAGCCAGGCTGGGTTAATCTCTGCCCAGGCCTCTTTGTGGTATATGAGATACTGGCTGTGGTAGGCAGGGATGGGGTGTTCCACAGGCCACTGGCAGAATGCTCAAATGGAGGTGGTAGAAGCTGTGCTATAACTCTGCTACTGGGGAGGGAAGGGTTTCTTTCCTTGGCAACAGCTGTAGGCAGGCAGCTGGGGGGAGGGGAGGGATGGAACTCGCACCTCAGCTCTGCAGCAGTGGGGGTTGCAGATAGTCAAATTTGTACTCAGGGAAACATGAAAATGTGCAGCTGCCCCTCTGCTGTGGGTTGGGTGGTAGGGTGGTGGTATCAATGCCTGGGGCTCCCACCTTGGCCCCAGCAGCAGGGTAGGATTAGGTTAATTGGGGGTTGTGCTCTCAAAATGGTACTGTGCTGCAGTTGCTTAGGATGTGGAGGTTTGTGGGCATTAGCCCTCTGGCACGATTCCTTTCTACCATTTCCAGGCATCTCCCTTTGTTAGTCTGAGGGTTTGCAAGGGTTAAGGAGCTCTCCTATGGCTAGGAGTATAGGAGCTCCAATGAAAATGTGGACTTCTGGGGATTTTTCACTTACCCTTTCCCCACATTAGGGAGCTGCTCAAGAGTCCCAGTTGATTCTCCTGAACAGGTTGCCTCATTCCCCTCTCTTTTCATGCTTTTAGCTTCCTGTCACTCCTCTGTTGAGTCCCACTATTCCTTCTTAGATGATATATTCAAAGTGTAATTATCTACTCACTAGTTTGGTTCAGCTTTGTGGATGAGGCGAGTGTCAGAAGCATATAGTCAGCCATATCGAAGCCTCTCTCCTAAATTTTATCTGACACAGCAATAACTCCAGGAATACATTCTCTTTTCTAGCTACCTTTGCAGCTAGATTTGACCATGTGGAATTATAGTATAATGCTTATGGTTTAAAAGGTTAAATTTAACCCGTGAGATTAAAATGAAGTCTCCTAGGATCCCTGGGAAAGCTTTATGTTTTTAAATTTTATTTCATTATATTATGGGGGTACAGTATTGTTAGGGTTACATATATTGCCCCTGCCAACCCTCTCCCCACACCATGCTAGAGCTTCAAGCGTGTCCAACCCCCTGGTGGTAAGCGTCACACCAATTATGTAAGTATACACTCTTCCCCTCCCCCCAACTGCCCACCACCCTATAAAAGTGGTGTTTTTTTTTACATTTTGGTTACATTGTATTTCTTTGCCTCTCCCTAAGAAAGGTTAGAGGTATTCCCTACCCCCCCACAATGCTCGCCATATCCCAAGGATGTGGGTCTCCCCCCCTCCAGACTCCCTGGTGAGTACTACCACCATTTTAGCACCATATTTTTAATCAGTCAGTACCAATTTGATGGTGTGTAGATGTGGAGCCCATTTTCCTTGTCTTGTGTTGCCTCACTTTGGATAACAGGCTTAAGATTAATCCAGGATAGCATAAACGATGCTAATTCACTGTCGTTACTTAGAATTGAGTAATAATCCATTGTAAGCACATACCAAATTTTAATTATCCATTCCTGAATTGACCGACACATGGGTTGTTTCCAAGACCTTGCAATAGTGATTTGTGCTGTGATAAACATTCAGGTGCAGATGTCTTTATAATAGAATGACTTATGCTCTTTTGTGTAGATGCCCAACAATGCTATTGCTGGATCAAATGATATTTCCATTT
>CAUYPO010011376.1:0-22622 GCA_963574435.1 Cheirogaleus major | reverse complement strand
CTATGTGTTCTCCTAAGAATCTTTTTTTTTTTTTTCTGAGACAGAGTCTTACTCTGTTGCCCAGGCTAGAGTGCCGTGGCATCAGCCTAGCTCACAGCAACCTCAAACTCCTGGGCTCAAGTGATCCTCCTGCCTCAGCCTTCCCAGTAGCTGGAACTACAAGCACACGCCACCATGCCTGGCTAATTTTTCTACATATTTTTAGTTGTCCAGCTAATTTCTCTCTAATTTTGTAGTAGAGACAGGGTCTCGCTCTTGCTCAGGCTGATCTTGAACTCTTGAGCTCAAACGATCCACCCATCCTCAGCCTTCCAGAGTGCTAGGATTACAGGCGTGAGCCACCGAGCCCAGCCTTCATATAAAGTTTTATCTAAAATTCAAAATATGATAACTACTAGTACTAGACATTAACACTAACTGCAAAATTTTTCTTAAAGCCAATTATTAAAATGTTTGTGGTAGTTGTATGTAGGGAAGGCATAAATAGGTTTCAGCATAGTGGTTTATCACAGCTAAGAACAAAATAATTAGGCATAACTTCTCTCACATTCTTTAGCACAAAAATCCACAAATCTGAAGGAAACGGAACATCAAAGAAATTTTTAAAAAAACAAAAGCCCTAAGATAACAAACTAGTGTCCACAGAATATACACAGACACATAAATAGCAGCATAAGGAAATGTATTTTAAAACCCCTTATAAAATACAATGTGATAAAATAATATTTCTTACATTAATTTGTAAACATTTATTTCTTTACATTTCTGTCACCTTTGCTAGAATATAGGCTTCTTCATGGCAGGAACCATGCCTGGTTCATTTCTATATCCCTAATATCTAAAACAAAAAAAGGTATACAGTAAGCACTCAAATGTTTGAACTTATACATATGAACTTACACATGAAGAATTGAGAAAAATAAAATCTTAATATATTAATTCCTGTAACATGTAATCTTTTATTTTATAACATGTAATCTTTTATTTCTATTTCAAAAAGTTAACATACTGGTCATGTTGAAGTCTGAACTTAACATGTTTATATTTATTTCTAACCATAGGCATTAGCTATCACAAAACAGGCATAAATTTATTACCATCTTCCAAAGCTATAGTGATTATGATAGACAAACTTTACCTATGAGCATTTAAGTAATACTACATATGCAGAGAAAAGAGCACAGGCAGGCCTGAGACTGCTACCCTTAAAAATACTGCTTGCAAGGTTAGCCTTTAGCTGGCCTCTGGCCACTTGGATTTTAGGGGGTTCCCACTATTTACTGATAAGAATGTCTCACTGTGCCTAAACTGTGCAAACAATGTGGTTTGCTTTCCTTTTGCTGTAATAAAATCAGAGTTATGAGTAGGACTACATGCTGGTCCTCTTGAGTCCTACTAGCAAATCAGCACATGGAAGTGGTCTTGGAAACCTCAGACACAGTATGCTATGTCGGATAGTAGCCCCATTATTTTGGGATAATGAAAATTATCAAGCATCTAACACATTTACATAAAAAGTCATATCAAAGAGTCATTAAAATTTTTACTTTGGGCTGTGTTTTACAATAATTACTTCTACCCAATGGTTAATATGGACATCCCTCATGGGGCAAAGAAGCAAAAAGATAATTAATTATGAGAAATTCAATCATACCTTAGGCTAAGAACTAGGTCTCAGCCTCAAAAGTAATAGAATTATTCTTTAAAAATCTCATTTCTACCACCCCTGCCAATACCAAGTTCATAAATCTCAACAGGCATACCTCTAAAACAGGTTTCTGGTGCTCAAAGATTACATTTTAAAAGCCAAAATTCTTGAGGCTTTGGTTTCTCTTTACATAGAAAGGATTAGGGTGATGTCAGAAAGCATCAGTGCCCATTATTTTTCCTCCTAAAATAACGTGTAGCTCACAGTAATGGGAGAAACAAACTGTTACTCATTCCTCTAAAGAAGTAAAACTTGGAGACAACATATATTCAAAAATTGTTTAACTGCTTTTTGCACTACATATTTCTTTCATTCATTCGTTTGTTTGTTTGTTTGTTTGTTTGTGACAGAGTCTCACTCTGTTGCCCAGGCTAGAGTACCGTGGCATCAGCCTCGCTCACAGCAACCTCAAACTCCTGGGCTCAAGTGATCCTTCTGCCTCAGCCTCCCGAGTAGCTGGGACTACAGGCATATGCCACCATGCCCGGCTAATTTTTTCTATATATTTTTAGTTGGCCAATTAATTTCTTTCTTATTTTTTAGTAGAGATGGGGTCTCGCTCTTGCTCAGGCTGGTTTCGAACTCCTGAGCTCAAACGATCCGCCCACCTCGGCCTCCCAGAGTGCAAGGATTACAGGCGTGAGCCACCGCGCCCGGCCAGAAATAGTTAATTCTTAATAAACACTTTTTTTAAACCCAGAAACTGCTGAATACTATGGGAGCTGAAGGGGTCTTATCTGAATTTTCTGATGACACTCTATAACAACTTCATGTTCATCTTCACAAACAAGTCAGACTGAGATGATTGACAGATGGAAGTCAACAATAAAGTAGAATGTAATGTTTGCTTCTCCCTTCCTCTATACTTTTTGGAGACAATGGCACTTGGCAGGAAAAGTTGTTTCCCCTTATCTTTCTTCAGAGGGAAGTATTCTACTGAAAATCACTAGATATGACTACATTTATTTTTGAAATTTACTTCTTTACTACCTATGTGTCCTTTGATAAGTTAATTACCCTCTCTCAGCATCAGTTTAATTATGTAAAAAATATAGATGATGATACATACTGTATGGGTTGCTGTTATAATTAAATTGATGTAAGTATATCACATGGTACATAGTAGCATTTAATAAATGTATTTTATCCTCTAGGTCATTAGGACACCCTTACTTCTAGGTCTACTAACTCTACAGCTTTCTGTTTGATTTATCTTCAACAAAAGAACTTCATGGGCGTTTTATTTTTCGAGCATTGCTTCAGGCATGTACACACACAAAGTTGTGTGAACGTCCTCCCACAGTTCTAAGGGAAAGAAACCCTAGCAATAAGGCTGTAACAGGATGTTTCAAACCAGGCCTCTTCCCTACTCCTCCCCACCTAGAATGTGTGTGTGGATCACAGCAGTGTCTGCAGTTTGATTCAATTAAGACAAGTCCTCAGCGTGAATCCCATATTCACTTTAGCACTTTTTTTGGAAGCTCTGCTTGTTATTCATTCTTTTGAGATATGTATTGCTTGTTATATTACATGTTGCATATTTCTATGTTTATTCTGTGTCCTGGAGATTTTAGGCACCATATCACAAATTTTATCATTTTGTTAGTATATGAAAAATGCCTATGTTTTTACTGATATCTGTACTGGTAAAACTGTAATTACCACTAATAACTTTCAGACCACATGTTGTGCCCTTAGTCTGCACACTATTTTAATAAAATTGAATTATTCTGCAATAATTAAAAACAGAGAGATTTAATATTTTAAAAAAGAGGGAGCCACATCCACCCAAAGCATCAAAGCGCTGAGGCTCAGGGGCAGCTTGCCTTCCACCTTCTTGAGAAAGCCTGTTCTCTATCACTCCTACCAGATCCTTTCACTCATTTATGCTATTTACTGATGGGTCTAGGCTATCGAGTTTATGACTCAATGTTGAGATATTCATTTAACTATTTCACTGGAGAATAATCTGTTTAACTAGATTTAATAAATTGCTTAATGCTTTTTGAGAACTGCATAAAGATACCTAATTTCCATATGGCTAGGGTAAGTAAGCCTGTAAGTCTATGTATATTCTCAGAAAATACATGGCTTTCAAATCTGTTGCACATTTAAGATTTTTCATACATATCTCATAGTCAATTTAGTGTGTGGAGGCTCCTAAAGTTAGAGTTAACTTACCATCTTCTAGCAACCAGGTTGTTTAGCTGCTACTGTTATAACACAGTTCTCATTATCTCAATTTATGATGATCAACCATTCTTAGACGACATTTAGGAGGAAAAATCTAGAAAGGTTGCTTTGGATTGATACAGCTAGGAAATAGTAAAAAGAGTGTGGTAAGAAAAGGTTACTTAACCAATAAAAGAATTGAAATATTATTTTCCTCATCAGGCATATTTCTCTGTTTGCAAGACTATATATATAATTTAGATTAATAGTCTTCTTTGAATTTACAAGAATTGCTTTTATATTAAACAATAACATTTTCATTTTTAATTCCTAATATTGAAACCAACTTTAATCATGCTCCCAAACTAGGATTTTTATTGTTATCCAGTGTCTGTTTATATCTAACATTGAAAGTTTACTGAGGTGGGGATTTTGGATTTATGGTATATAAAATATCAGTTACATTTTAGGCTTGACAATGGATAATCCATAAAAGGAAAAATACTTGTGACTGGACGCTTTATAATAGGCAACTAATCAGTTTTCTTATTTGTAAACTATGTAATCCACAAACAAAATACAAACCTAGTTTTCTATAATAATATCAATTATTTCAAAAATTTTATAAATAATTTAGCAGTGAGCATCTGAGATATGAAAATAGTAGAAACTTCAATTTCATGAAATTTTGGAATGATCAAAGATTTTGAAACATATAGATAGATAAATAGAGATATAGACATGTATAGATATTTAATTATGTATATATGGAAAGTTGTTTCAATTTTCTTCCTTCAGTTTTAGGACAGAACAGGATATTTTTATTTTTTACATCTTTTCTCTTTTTCTTTCCTTATTTTTCTTTTAAGAAATTAAAATATATTCAAGTTATTCAGATTTAAAATATATTTACCTTATATATTGGATCTATTTTTAAATTTTTCAAGTTTATTTTATTAATTAATTTTTTTAAGTCGACAAATAAAATTATATGTATTAGATACAGCATGATATTTTGAAGTTTGTGTACATTTGGATGGTTAAATCTAACTAAAATACACATTTCCTCACAGTTATCATTTTTGTGGTGAGAAAATTAAACATCCACTTTCTTAGCATTTTTGAAGAAAACAAGATATCTTCATTAACTATAGTTACTATGCTGTATAATAGATCTCTTAAGTTTATTCCTCTGATCTAATTGTAATTTCATATCCTTTAATCAACATCTCCCCCACCCTTCCTCACCCTCTGCCTGTGAAGCTACTCCAGTCTCTGCTAACCACCATTCTACTCCCTATTTCTATGGTAACATTTTTAGATTCCATACATGAGTGAGATCATGTGGTATGTGCCTGGCATATTTCACTAAACACAATGTCTTCCAGGTTTGTCCATGTTATTGCAAATAACAGGATTTCCTCCTTTTTTTGTGGTGGAATAATATTCTATTGTGTTTATATACCACATTTTCTTTGTCCATTCATCTGTTGGACACTTAGGTTAATTGCCTACCTTGACTACTGTGAATAGCACTACCGTAAACATGAGATTGCAGCTATATCTTCAACATACTGATTTTATTTCTTTTGGATATATATTATACCCAGCAGTGGGATTATTGGATCACATGGTAGTTCTATTTTTAATTTTTCAATAACAGCTGCACTAATTTACATTTCCACCAACAGTGTGCAAGGCTTTCCTTTTATTCACATTCTCACCAAATTTGTTATCTTTTGTCTTTTTAATTATAAGCAATTCTGACAGGAGTGAGGTGATGTCTCATTGGGGTTTTATTGTGTAGAGTTCCCTAATGATTATTTATGTTGATCAGTTTTTCATATAGATTTTAGCCATTTTTATCGTTTGTTTTGAAAGATGTCTGTTCAGATCCTTTGTTCAACTTTTAATCAGGTTATTGATTTTCATGCTATTGAATTGAGTTCATTATATATTTTGGATATTAACTCTTAAGAGGTGGATCATTGGCAAATATTTTCCCCCTTTCTGTAGTTTGATTCTTCACTCTGTCAATTGTTTTCTTTGATGTTTAGAAGTTTTTAGTTTGAGGTAATCCCATTTGTTTATTTTTGATTTTGTTGCTTGTGTTTTTAAGGTCATATACAAAAAAAGAATTGGTCATACCAAAGTCCTAGAACTTTTCCACTACGTTTTCTTCTAATGCTTTCATAGTTTGGGGGTCTTATATTTAAATCTTTAATCCATTTTGAATTGATTTTTGTAGATTTTGTGAGATAAAAGTCTAATTTTATTCTTCTGTATGTGAATATCTAATTTTCCCAGCATCATTTATTGAAGAAACAGTTTTTTCCTCAATGTGTATTCTTGGCAACTCTGTTGAAAATCAGTTGATTCTAGATGTGTGGATTTATTTCTGGGCTCTCTATTTTGTTTCATTGATCTATGTATTTGTTTTTATGCCAGTACCATCTGTTTTGGTTAATATAGCTTTACAATATGTTTGGAAGTCAAGTAGTATGATGCTTCCAGCTTTGTGCTTTTTGCTCAAGATTGCTTTGGCTATTCAGGATCTTTTGTAATTCCATACACATTTTATCTATCTATCTATCTAATATATATATTAATTTATTTTATTTCTGTGATGAATGTCATTGGTATTTTCATAGGAATTGCATTAAATTTTTAGATAGCTTTGTATAGCATGGACATTTTTATTAGAATGTCTATGTTTGTTAGAAACAACATTATTTCTTCCAATCTATCGACAAGGAATATTTTTGATTTATTTCTGTCATCTTTAATTTCTTTTATCAATGTTTCATAGTTTTCATTGTGGAGATCTTTCACTTCTTTGGTTAAATTTATTCCTAAGTAGGTTGTTTGTTTGTTTGTTTGTTTTGGTAGCATTCTAAGTGGAATTGCTTTCTTGATTTCTTTCTCAGGTATTTTGCTGTGAGGTGTAGAAATGCTACTTGTTGTTGTATGTTGATTTTGTATCATGAAACTTCATTGAATTAATTTATTAGCTGTAACAGATTTTTTAGTGAAGTCTTTAGTGTTTTCTACATATGTGATCATGTTGTCTGCAAACAGGGATTATTAGGCTTCTATCTTTCTAATTTAGATGCCTTTTATTTCTCTGTCTTGTCTAATTGCTTTGACTAGAACTTCCAGTACTATCTTACATAGTAGTGCAAGGCCAGCATCCTTGTTTTATCACAGATTTTAAAGGAAAAGCTTTCAATTTTCCCCATTGGGTATAATGTGAGCTGTTGGTTTGTCATATATGGCCTTCATTGTGTTAAGATACTTTCTTCTATACCTAATTTTTTGAGAGTTTCTATCAGAAAAGGATGATGAACTTCATTAAATGCTTTTTTGTGTGTATGTCTATTGAAATAATCATATGGATTTTGTCCTTATTTCTGTTAATATGATAGATCCCATTTATTGATTTGTATAAACTATGCTTAAATCCATGGGATGAATTCCACCTGATCTTTTTAATATGTTTTTGAATTTATTTGCCAGTATTTTGTTGAGGATTTTTGCATCTATGTTCATTGGGGATATTGGCCTGTAGTATTTATGGTGTTTTTTTTTTTTTGATACTTTTATGGTTTTGTTATTAAGGTAATACTGTCCTTATAAAATGAGTTTAAGAGTATTCTACTTTCTTCAATTTTTTGAAATTGTTCGAGACAAAGTGATATTAGTTCTTCTTTAAATATATGGTAGAATTCAGTAGTGAAGCCATCAAGTCCTGAGATTTTCTTCAATGATAGTCGTTTTATTTCTGATTCAACGTTCTCACTTATCAGTCTACTCAGATTTTTTTTTTGTAAGTTGATCTTGGTAGGTTGCATGTCCAGGAATTTATATATTTCTTCTAAGTTATTAAATTTTTTTGTTGTAAAGTTGTTGATAATCATCACCCTGGAACTTTTGAATTTCTGTGGTATTGGTTGTAATGTTTTCTTTTTCATCTTGAATTTTATTTATTTGAGTTTTCTTTTTTCTTAGTCTAGTTAATGTTTGGCAATTGCTTTGTCTTTTCAAGAAATCAACACTTTGTTTCATTGAATTTCTGCAGTGTTTTTCTTGTCACTATTTCATTTAACTCTGTTCAGATCTTTGGTATATTTTACCTTTTACTAATTTTTTGTTCAGTTTATTCTTGTTCTTTTAGCTCCTTGAGGAATAATGTTTGTTTTTATATTTGACATCTTTTCCTTTTTGATGTAGGCATCGTTCATTGCTGTAAAATTTCCACTTAAAAATGCTTTAGTGGTCTTCCATAGGTTTTGATGTGTTGCATTTCCATTTTAGTTTGTCTCAAAAACTTTTTTAATATCTCTTTTAATGTCTTCATTGTCCCCTTGGTTATTCAAAAGTATGTTGTTCAGTTTCCATGTATTTGTTAAATTTCTAAAATTCCTCCTGTTATTTATTTATTTATTTATTTCAGCATATTATGGGGGTATAAATGTTAAGGTTACATACATTGCTCTTGTTCCCCCTTCCCCCTTGAGTCAGAGCTTCAAGCATGTCCATCCCCCAGATGGAGTGCACGGCACTCATTATGTATCTATATGTGGAAACAACCAAAGTGCCCATCAATACATGAGTGGATTAATAAAATGTGGTATGTGTATACCATGGAGTACTATTCAGCTTTAAGAAACAATGGTGATATAGCACCTCTTATATTTTCCTGGATAGAGCTGGAACCCATTCTATTAAGTGAAGTATCCAAAGAATGAAAAAATAAGCACCACATTTACTCACCAGCAAATTGGTATTAACTGATCAACACCTCTTGTTTTTGATTTACAGTTTTATAATATTGTGATCAGAAAAGACAGCTAGTAAGATCTCTGTCTTCTTACATTTTTAAAACTTGTTTTGTGGCCTATCATATGATATTTTCTGAATTCGATCATGAATTTAGCTTACTAGCAAATTTTTTTTTTTTAGAACTAAGCTAATTTTATTTTTAGCAAAACTAATACCCTGAATATATACAGGTAGTCAGCAAGTGGTTACAAAGCTATAGTATTTAATAGATTTTCAGCTCTATTTATACAGAATTAAAATTACAGCTGTTATATATCATTCCTACTTTTAGTTAATTTTATACTGTGCCATTAGAATTTGTCTTAGTGGTAGCACAGTTTTGCTTGAGATGGGGTATTAGGATGGTTCTTAGGCTGAGAGGATTTGCATACACAGTGGGTCCACCAGCTCAAGGGCAGCCTCACTGACTGGAGGTGGGTCCACCTGACTGATTGTCATGCCAGTGGTATATGCATGCATAGTGGGTCAGCTGGCCAGAGTGTGGACTCATTGGGAGAGGTTATACCTTTTTGGTATATAGGTCAGGGTTACATGTGCATGGTAGATTTGATGCCTGGGGTTGGCTTCTCTGCTGTGCCAGACTACCTGTTCCATGGAGCAGCAGAGTGCCACGTGAGCTCTTTTCCAGAGTTATAGTCATATTGTTTGGCCTAGATTCCAAGTAGCTGGGATTATGGCACTGCAGCCACATGTCTCAGCATGGTGAAATGGTAGTACCTCAGGGATGGAGAGACACATTGGCCACTGGCCTCCAGAGCAGGGCACATGCCATGGCATCAGCCTAGCTCACAACAACCTCAAACTCCTGGACTAAAGCAATCTTCTTTCCTCAGCCTCCCAACTAGCTAGGACTACAGGCGCACACCAATACGCCCAGCTAATTTTTTCTATTTTTAGTTGCCCAGCTAATTTTATCTATTTTTAGTTGCCCAGCTAATTTTTTCTATTTTTAGTTGCCCGGCTAATTTTATCTATTTTTAGTTGCCCAGCTAATTTTTTCTATTTTTAGTAAAGACAGGGTCTCACTCTTGCTCAGACTGGTCTGAAGTCCCTGAATTCAAGCAATCCTCCCACTTCACCCTCTGAAAACTTTCTTATCATCAAAGAAATTTATCATAATTTATTAAAGTGATCATTACTATTAAATATGTGAATAGGCTTTTTTATTTCTATTAAAAGTTATATTTTTAAGATTCTCATATGTGAGTTTTTGTTTATCTAGAGATTATTTTTATAGGGTACTTTTCAAGGAAAGAAGTTACTTGATCAAATAGTTTAAATTTTGGAGGTGATTAATAAATATTACCAAATGTTTTTAATAATGGATTACTAATTTCCATTTCCATAAATAATTAGGTAATTAGTAAATATTTGTTTTCTTTATCTTAAACTTGTTAATCATTATCATCTTTATTTGATTCCTAGAAAAATAAACTTTCTTTTAATATTAAAATTACAATTTGGTCCCTCATCTAACTACAAAGTCCCACTAGCCCACACGGTACAGAAAGCTCGCTTTTATCATAGCTATGTTCAAGGGCTGTTTCACCACTTCTTTGCTTTGTGTCTCTGCATGAGTCAGTCTTCACAAAGGCTCCCTCCACAGAGTAGAAATAGCAATTGTAGCATGTTCCATAGTCACCTCCTGCTAGTTCACCAGCCCAGTGGGAAAGAACCTACTTCCCGTGATGAATTAAACCAACTGAATGAATTCTCAGTACCATTTGGCCATTTGCGTTTTTCTATTGGGATCTAATTTTTCATATATTTTGGTTTTATTCTATTATTCTGGTCACCTCCTTAACAATTTAACATAAATATTCATATATTTAGACAATAACCCTCGTATATGTGTGAACAATGTTTCATATATTGCCATTTTCCTTTGATTTCCTTTATATATGGTTCTTTTAGACATAGGTGTTCATTATATTATATGTGCAATGGTAGGAAACCATCTAATACATACATATTTTCAAGTTGTGCTAATAAATTTAAACTCTACTTTTCAAACTTAATTGGTATGTTATTATATATGTGTTTATGTGTATGCACACACACGTATGTGCTACATGCATGCATGTGCATGCATGCAAACACAGATACAAGTTTCATACTGTTAGATGCAAACAGAAAAAGATCTGATTTGAACTGCATTACATTTGTAGCTTCATTTGAAAAGAGATGGCATCTATCTAATATTTAATCCTCCTAAGCAGAACCATAAAATTTCTGATGTTTATTTAATAATACTTTTATTGCCCCTAATAAAAGTTTGTTGTTTTCATTCTATATGTTTTAATATTTCTTTTAAAATGTATTCATAGGAATTTTAATGTTATTGTGTATGATTAAATTTTTCCTATGAAAATTGTTTTTACGCTATTTATAGTTTTTATGTTGGGAGCTATAGCTATTAACTGCTTTAAATATATTTTAAAACTATGAATATTACTCAACTTTTATGTTGGTTCCTTAGTTTTACAGTTGATATTTTTGGCTTTTCATAAGAAACACTTTTAAAATCAGTACAGAATTATTGTCTTATTTCCTTTTTACCAATAATTATAATGATTCTTTTTTTCTTCTCCTGTTATATTAGCTAGAACTCCCAAAACTATATTCAGGAATAGAGGTAAGGCAAAAATTTTGTCTTAGTCCTGCTGTAAAAATTATTTGTTGTCTAATTTGCCTGAAGTTTTTTATAGCAATAATGCATGATAAATTTTATTAAATTCATTTTAATGTCCATGAAGATCGTTTTTTTCTTGTTGTATCTTTTGACTAATACAAGCTTTGCATCCTATGTATAGAGTAAGCCGTTGCAGTATGATTATCATGATGTATATCTGATATACTCTTATTTTTGTATTTGATTGGCACTTATTAAAAATAATTGCATCAATATTTACAAGTAACATTGTTCTATAGCTGTTTTCTTCAATATTTTTAAGTCTTTGAATGCTTCATTCAAATTAAATGTCATTGGGAAATTCAGTATGTTAAAGGTCTTAGAAACGTTATGAATGAAGGAGAGTTGTGTAAAAGGAGATATTTCTCTCATTTTCTCTTTCTAGTCATTGTGTATGGTCTGAAGAGACATTTGTCCTTGTGTATGTTTACTAAATATTATTTGACATTTTTATTGTTCTAAATAATAATCTATTGTTTTATTATTCTATTGACTTGATTGCTTAAATTTGAGTATATATCCCTTCTAATTTAAGGATGAAAGTACAATAAGTCTTCTCTTAATATAGTTGCTAGGTTCTTGGAAACTATGACTTTAAGCAAAATGATGTATAACAAAACCAATTACTTTCTCATCGATATTATAACAAGACTTCAAAGCAAATGATGTTATTCAAGTACTTACTGTACTTTGTTTCACTTAAAGTTGCTGTTCACAAGAGCCTACGACATTAAGTGAGGACTTACTATATTTTAAACTGAGAATTTTTGTTTAAATATAGTTTTGTATTCATTCTAGAAATTTTCACATGCCATTGTTTTCTAGACATTATCCATTATGATTTTGTGTTTTTTGTCAGAAATATCTTTTAAAAGAGTTAAAATATTTTCAGACTGTTGGGTCCTTTCTGTTGACATCTTTAATAATAATTTTAATGTTAATACAGTCTAATTATAAAAATATACATGTACATTTTCTGCTACTTCAAATTATTTGAATAATTCAGATTCTGTGTTTTATACTTATCAAGAGGGAAGGGGAAGTATGGCAAAGTTTCCTAACACCATAGAATTTATTGCTCATTATATTTCTAAGGTTATTATTTGTTAGATGTTTGCTTTTGTTACATCAATTCTTTACTCATTTGCGAAAGTTTATCATATTATATCTGCATTGTAAGTTATAATATTTATTGCAATCATTTACAACTGTACCTTTTAATGTTTTGCCTTTATTTTGTCTGACATCATTTGAGTGACCCAGTTTTCCTTTTGTTGTGTTTGCTTGGTATACATTTTTTATTATTTTCTATTTAATCTTTCTTAGTTAGTTTGTTATAAATGAGTCTCTAGTAGACAATAACATGTGGATTTGTTTGAACTAATCTGTGAGGCTTTGTCTTTCAATGCTGAGTTTATTCTTTTTGTGCATTTTATAAAAACAAATGTATTTTTCTCACATGTATCATGACATAATTTATACGCCTGCATTTTGGTATAGTTACATATACCTTGCCTTGATTAAGTTTCTCAGAAATCCTATTTTTAGGTCTTCTAGTAATATTATAATATTTACTAATATATTTTTGATCCAATATATCTTCTATTAATAATGTTAAGTCAAGAAAATATCTTTTGAGTCTTTACTGTATATATATAAGTATTAAGTGTGCTATTTTTTCTATTTACTCATATTCCATTTTATTGATATAATATGAATTTCAGATCCTTATCATCAATGTTTTTATTTTTATTGTGGGATTTTATTGTTGCTTGCAAGAGATATTTGTTAAGTTTTCAACATGTTTAAAAGCTACCTTATGATCAGTGGTTTTAAAAAATCTCTCCACTCTTGTTATAAGGTATGACTATCCAATTTTGTATCATTTAGCTCAGATTTGTATCAACTGGATATAATCACAGGTAAACATATAATCACAGAGTTAAGATGGGTTGCCTTCTTTTTGAAACTTTATTAGAAAAAAATCATACATAAATATCTGTATCTCTGGGAGGCCGAGGCACGGGGATTGCTCAAGGTCAGGAGTTCGAAACCAGCCTGAGCAAGAGCGAGACCCCATCTCTGCTAAAAAAAAAAAAAAAAAAATAGAAAGAAAATTAATTGACCAACTAAAAATATATAGAAAAAAAATTAGCCGGGCATGGTGGTGCATGCCTGTAGTCCCAGCTACTCGGGAGACTGAGGCAGTAGAATCCCCTGAGCCCAGGAGTTTGAGGTTGCCATGAGCTAGGCCACGCCACGGCAACACACTGAGACTCTGTCTCAAAAAAAAAAAAAAAAAAAAATCTGTATCAGTTGTTTTTTCTTATATTTCAGTGTATTACAGGGGTACAAATGTTTAGGTTACATATATTGCCTTTGCCCCACCCGAGTCAGAGTATCAAGCTTGTCCATCCCCCAGATTGTGTGCAGTGCACCCATTAGGTGTGAATATAGCCATCCCCTCCTCCCCCCTCACCTGCCCAACACCCGATGAATGTTTCTACTATATGTGCACATAAATGTTCATCAGTTAATACCAATTTGATGATGAGTACATATGGTGCTTGTTTTTCCATTCTTGTGATACTTCATTTAGCCCATTCTACTAAGTGATGTATCAGTTGGTTTTTATTTCACATAAATCACTTCAGAACTTAGTGACTTAACAATTTATTTATCTGTTGATTTTTTCTGGACACTCTTTTTATTCTGAGCCATGCTCAGGTGATCTAGGCTGATCTTTCTCCTCAGCTGACTAGTCCTGGATGGTCTTACTCACATGTCTTCCAGTTGGTTGGAAGTAGGTTGTGGCCACAGGCGTGATTGGGACCACTTATTTTTTATGTCCAGCAAGGTAGCCTGTACTTCTTACTGGGCAACAGAGTTGTATGAGAAGCAAGAGAGGATAAGCTGCAAGGCACAATTGCTTTTCAAGTACTTATATCTCATTCGCTGATGTCCCACTGGAAAGCAAATCACAGGATAGAACTCAGAGCCAGACTGAGAGTACTTTCAAAGTTCCATACAAGGGTATTGGATACAGAGATAAGAATAATTGCTGATATTTTCTAATTAATCTGCACAAAATCTTATAGGCTATGTTAATTTCTTTTATTTTACAGAATTTTTAAAACACAAAATGCATTTACCCTTTCTCTTTTTTTCTTTCCTTCTTTAGTTTCTGTTAATTTACTTTTGAATTTCTATATACACCCCAACTTATATGTATTTATAATTAGTGGTGGTGCATACTTGTTGAATTTCCTCACTATTTACCTAGATGCTGTTTAAGTACTCTTTTCATATCTTAAGCTGGAGGCCATGTTATAATTTTACATTTCCTGTACAGCAATTTAACAAAGTGACTCTAATAGCAAGGGGACCATAGCTCTGGGCAATTCCAGCAGAGGAACTTCATTTCTGCATAGTTTACTCTCTGTGTTGATGAGGTGGTTTCCCTGGGAGCAGAGTTCTGCATTTAGCTTTATGATTGACCTGGCTTTCTTGCCAGCTACACTTGTGTCTGTTTCATAGCTAAACCCAATCTCCTTTATAGTGCACCAGGGAAAACCCCAGTTACTTTGTCAGTCACTGCATAATTCTGATTCCTCTCTATTCAACTGCCTTGGAGGCTATGCAGGGAGAATAATTCCA
Source organism: Cheirogaleus major (assembly GCA_963574435.1). Taxonomy (NCBI): domain Eukaryota; kingdom Metazoa; phylum Chordata; class Mammalia; order Primates; family Cheirogaleidae; genus Cheirogaleus; species Cheirogaleus major. Next base: position 7,551 of record CAUYPO010011376.1, on the reverse strand, counting down.
ATTGCTGTATTCTCTAGCCTGTGGTCTATAATTCCTTGAGGCATATAGGCTATAAATTAGGAAAAATTAGCATGATCCTGCCAGGATTTCCTGTTTCCCTGAATGACACATTGCTTTCATAGAAAACGTAGTTACAAGTTGATCCTCTATGTGTGTCTCCACTCTCATCCTATCTGTACCATGCCAGTAAATATTTGAAGACCACTTTGGATCAGGTTCTCTTATATTTTCTCTCCAGGTGATCTCATACACACCCATAGCTTTATCACCTACAGCCAAGTCAATCATAAATGATTTTATCTCTGTGCAATACCTTTCCTATTATTGAAGATCTGGCAACTTGGAATTTCCTTCTACATGTCTTAAAACCATCATTATCTGACTATGTCTAGAACTATATTTGTTGTCTCTGTTCTATCTATAGTCTTTTTCTCATGTTTATATAACAGGGAATTGACAGAGCAAGATGCCAGCTTCCTTCCTTTGAATGTCATTTTTATTTCACAAACCAAAAACCTAGAAGTTAAGTCTATCCTTAACACCTGCCTCTCTTCTTTGATGTAACCCATTACAATATTCTGTGGATGTTTATATTTTAAATATCTTTAAAATCTCTCCAGTTTTGTTCATGTCCATCTCCCTAACTCAAACATCTATTCCTTCATCCCTATACTATTTCAATAGTTTCCTAACTGCTTTACTTGAATTTATTTTGTCCTAAATTTTATATTCTTTAAATCATTTCAGTATGATTTGGGAAGAGCTATTAATAACTTTTGCTTAAGTGCCTCTAGTGTTTAACAAAGTGTGTGGAATGTATGGTTTGCTAAGGAGTGGAGTTTGCTTGTCTCTTCAGCTGTAATTCTATTCTTGTTCTAACTCATAGTCCACATTTCTCTTTAATTTTTAGTGTGGATTTCACTAAAAATTTATAAAATAAAAAAAAATTTATAAAATAAAAAATATTTATAAAATAACTGACTATTTTAGTCTCCCTGCTCAAAACTCTCCAGTGCTCCCTAATCATTCTGAGTAAAACTTCAAATTCCCCAGCAACTACAGGCATGTGTACATTGACTCCTTGTTATCTCTCTGAATACGACTCCTGTTGGTCCTCTCCTATTCCCTGTGCTCTAGCCACACTGTCTGCTTTGCTGTTCTTTGAACGCATCAGGCATGTTTCTGCCTCAAAGCCTTTTCATACAGTCTTCCCTCTGCCTGGAATCTCCTCCCCCAAGATATTCACATGGCCTCTCCTTTGCCATTTTCAGGCTTTACTCAGCTATCTCCTGTTCAATGAGACCTTCACTAACCAACTCACAAAAACTAGAAAAACCCAACCACATAATTCCCCCCTTCTTTCTCCACTTCTTTTTTCTCCTCAGCATTTTCTTCCATATTTCACTAGGAAGGCAAGGGTCTTTCTGCTTTTCTTACTGTCATGTCACCTAAACTGTGCCTGTAACATAGTAGTGGCTCAGAAAATATTTCTTTGAACTCGCCTTAATTCAATGAAAGAATGGTAGAGTGTATATGAATATATAATAAAGTATTATGGCTACAAATCTGGAACTGAAGAGATTTAAGTTTAAATTCCAGGGCCTTTACTTTGTAATTTCAAAATTTTAGGCAAATTATGACCTATCTAAGCTTTAATTTCCTGTGGAAAATTAGTATAAACCTTTGAAAGGGATAATTGCAATGCTTAAGTGATGTTATTCTATACCATTCTTACCATAGACCATAGAATTTGAGCTATGAGAAGTGCTCACAATTGTGGGCAATTTTAATTTACCTATGGACTTAATATGAATATGCTTAGATTGATTTTTTTGTCTATTATTAAGTCTTTTGTTAAGGTTACTAAATTAAGAAATGTGATGATTATCTAAAATACGTCAGTATTGAAAACTATAAATGCCAAATAATTTCTCTTTAATTCTGAAATCTCTGGAATTTTTCTATGGATATATTTTGAAATAGCAACATCTTTTGTTTTATTAAAGATTTTAGCCTGTAAAATATCACACAGATATGTGTTTTTTCATAAAAACCTGGCAAGTTTTCTGAGTCAAACTTTACCTTCTTTGAGCTCACTTTAATAGAATCTATCATATAAACCTCATGTCCTTTTGCACAGAATACGACGTTTCTTAGTTTACCAGGTATAAAAATACTATAATTTTTTCAATTGTTCACTTTATTTCAGTCAAACACAAGCTTAAAATGAATCTTATTTGAAAAAGATCTGACAAATTCTTTTACACAATTTATACATTTAAATTGTGTAATTTAAATTATATTAAATTTAAATTAATTATATTAAATTAATTATATTAAATTTAATTAAAATCTATGTACAAGAATAGAGGTTAAGAAAGGAAAACTTGAAGTTAGTTTGTTCTGATATAAACAACTGTTACATAATTGGTATTATTTAGATTCTACACTGAAGCAAATATATTGTTCTGATACAAAAAATCCATTTGCACATTTACATTCACATATTTTCAAAAAGAACCTCATGTAAAAAAGTATAATCATTCCACTATGTGAAAAATTACATTATTCTATTATTATCATAACAAATTTGCAAGTTCTGTGAAATATATATCCCTCTCAAGTGACAGATTATACTTAGCTAATTTTATTAATACTTTAATAAAACTGATTTGTTCTGACTAATGAGCATTAATGTAAAGACAAATAAATAAATGTATGATGCCAGAAATTAAAACAATATTAAAAGAGGCATTTTCCTAGAATATAATAGCTTGTATTTTATCTTTTTGATCTGTAAAATAAAATCTTAAAAATGGGTTATGGTTTTTATTCTTGGCTTTGGGCAAGACTGCACACGGAAATGACCTCCTGTCTGACTCTATTTCCTGCCCCATTAGAAGTTTGAGGATGTCTGATTTAGGGTATGCTTTGTTATCTTTTCTTTACGTATATATACATTTTCTGGTAAACTAGAATTTCTTAATATGTGTTCTTACTTTCTATATTTCCCTTATTCCTCATCTTCATTTTATTTATTTTTTGTTCTTTATTATTATTTTTTTTTTAGAGACAGGGTCTCACTTTGTCACCCTAGGCTGGAGTGCAGTGGCATGTTTATAGCTCATTGTAACCTCAAATTCCTGGGCTCAGGTGATCCTCCTACTTTAGCCTCCTGAGTAGCTGGGCCCCCAGTTGTGCACCACCATGCCCAGCTAATTTTTAAAATTTTTTTGTAGAGACAGGGTTTCACTATGTTGCCCAGATTGGTCCTAATTCCTGGCCTCAAGTGATCCTCCTGCCTCAGCCTCCCAAAGTTCTGGGATTGCAGGCATTAGCCATGGTGCCCAGCCTTAATTTTTTCTTTGCCAATGAAAATAAAAGATGAAAATAGTTTCTGCCCTCTTTTATGATTTCCAAGAGGAGAAAAATCACATAAATAAAGGCATAGATGTCAGATATTTTAGACACATTAGGGCATCCTTAATTGACCTGCATTGTACGTATCGAAGTGAAAAAACATAAGCATAAAATTATATGTTAGGACCATACTTTGAATAGCCCTAAATGCCAGGTTAAAGTTTATAGCGAACAACAAAATAAAATGTTTTCCAGAAGCAAGGGTATGAAAAAGTATGTGTAGGTTATGTAAAATATTCTAAAGAGTATGAATATGACATTGCAATAATGGATGTGTACATTCTCAGTGTATGAAGGGGAAAAACAGCATAGCAATGCCTGGATAAAGACTTGGTTTTCTCTCTATCTCTCTTTCACTCTGCCTCTCTCTCTCTCTCACACACACACACACACGCACACACACACACACACATTAATGCACTGTAAGTTTTTCAGTACACCTGTGTTCAAGTAGACATAGGAGACTATATTATTGTGGCTGGTTCATTGAGCTGAAAAATAAATTGATTGCTGCTGAACTATTACTACAATAATGTTAGTAACAAACAACCCCCAAATCTCATTGGCTGGTAATGAAAAAAAATGTTTTCTTACTCATGGGTTGGCTAGCGTCAGGGATGGCAATTAGGTTCAGAGGTACCCCAAATGTTTCTTTGTTTTCCTAGACCAGCGACTTCCGGAACATGTGCTCTCACAGTAGACAGCAGAACCATCAGGTGCAAGTGGCAATGTGATGCCTATTAAGTGTTCAGCTTGGTGTTAACAGTTTGTCTCTTCTACCCACATTTCATTGGCTAAAGTAAATCATATGTATGACCAACAGCAATAGGGTTGAAATTATATTAGATTCCCAGTTAATTGTGGTATTTAGTGATGAGAAAAGGTGGTAGAACTGTCAAATATTACTTAATCTTTCACAGTCTGTTGGAGGACCAATTTTTAAATTTTGAAGCATATTCTACATTATTGAATTTACAAGTTAACAGTTGCATAAAAGCCAGAAACTAAGTAAAATTATTAAGCCCCTCTTCAGTAAACCTTTTATTCTAATTTTCTATCTTTCCAGTTTGTTCATACTTTTGCAATGAAAAAACAAAAAACATTCAAATGTGATTTGAATAAAGCATGTTTTCTTTTCATCTGTTGTAAAAGCCTTAGACTTAAGAAACAAACATCTAGTTCTTAAATTTTAGGAGTTATTTTTATTTTATTAAATTAGGAGGGCACCTTAAAATATATTATGTAAGTGATCATTTATTCCACATGCCTGTATACCAACCCTAATATCATACTTTATATACATGGTTTCTAAATGATGTTAAAATAACAAACGGGATCTTCTTCAATATCCTTAAAAATATTTCAAGAGGTCATATGGCTATATTTAATACCCATATTAAACTTTATTACTTCATTTTCAAGTGATTTGTTAAAACTTTAAAAATTTTGGAATTCCGGAGGAAATTGTCCTCAAAAATATAAGAATCATTGTTCTCGATGCTTTTTATTCTTAAGATATGTATAGAATCATTCTTAAAAAACTTAGCATGTATCATGGTTTCTATCCAAAAATATGTCTTTTTTGATACATGCATATTAAAAATGAGGGTAATTTTTTTCTTTTAAATTAATTCTTTGTTGAACCTTTAATAATATATTTTTAAAGCTAAACAACTTTAAAATTAAAGAAGGCTACTAGCACATTTCAAATGTAAATTATAATGTAACTGAATGCCTGGATCATCAGGCCCTTGTATAAAAAAATGTCACACCATATCGAAAAATAGACTGAAAATTTCTCAGGGGCCAACTTAAAGATAAATTTAATAAATTTAATAATAGTCAACTTAAAGTTCTCTATGGTCTTCTAATAAATCAAAACAGAGTTTAAAATGTAAAAATGTATATTCAACACAAGTTAACATATTGTGATGGTTGATTTTATTGCATCAATTCAAATGGCTACAGGTGCCCAGATTAAACATTAGCTTTGGGTATGTCTGCAAGGGTGTTTTTGGATGAGATTAACATTTGAATGGGTACAGCGAATAAGCAGGTGGCCCTCCCCATTGAGGGTGGACATTATCCAATTCTTTGACAGCCTGAATAGAACAAAATGTAAAAGGAAGACAGAGGAGTTCACCCTTTTTTTCTGTCTGTGTTTGAACTGGCACATTTTATATCAACTTCTCTTGCCCTTGGACTGGGTTTAATTCCATTGGCTCCCCAGGTTGTCAGGCCTTCATGTTAGGTGTGGAGGAGGGCAAACAGGTGGCAACTGCAGGCAAGGAAGTGGTGAAGAGTGGGAACCAAATTGCGGCTAGAAACTGTTCCGTGGTAAGAATACACAAAGTAAGGAGCTCCTAGTGACCTTTAACTGAGCTAGGGCTTATTACCATCCAATTAGCGTAGCATGGGTAGAGTTTTCACGAAGGATTCTGGGGAAGACATATGCACAGAAAGAAAAACTGTTACATAACCAACCTGTTATATAACCCCCGACCTGTCAATCACTCCAAAAGGTGGGAAGTGACAACCAATCCTGCCAGGAGAAAGGTGGGACAAACTAGTGAGCTTATAAAAGGCAGCGTGTGCTCAGACTTGGGCGTCTTTGTCTACTCGTGGAGACTGACCCATCCTACTCTCTCCAGAATGTATTTTCACTTTATGTAGCTTCCTTCTTTACTTTCATTCTTTCTCTTATGTAATAAACTGTTTGTATAAAATTGTTCTGTTTTTGTGATCACTCCCTCATCAGCTCGACTGGGTACCAGTACTCATTCTTGACACAGGTTACAGGAACATCCACAGAGACGAACTTAACATTCAGACTCAACTTGAATTATGCCATCAGCTTTCCTAGATCTCCATCTTGCGGATAGCAGAGTGTGGGTCTTCTCAATCTCCACAATTGTGTGAGCCAATTCCTCATAATAAACTATGTGTATATACACACACATATACACATAAATTGAAATTATATATGTAATCAAATTATGTATAATTCAATTGTGTGTGTGTTTTTTTTTGGGGGGTGTATCTCCTACTGGTTCTGTTTTTGTTCTGTTTCTCTGGAGATGCCTGACTAATACACATATTCATCATTGTAATACATTTTATAATCCTTTTGAGCACAGTTCAATAAAATTAAAGAAAAAATTTACAATGATATGATAATTTTTTATCACTTTATTTGTTTTAGAGCACTTTTAGGTTGACAGCAAAATTGAGAGGAAGGTACAGAGAGCTCTCAGACACTCCCTGTCCCCACACATCACAGCCTCCCATTGTTAGGCCCTCCCCAGATTAGAGTGGTCCTTTTGTTAGAATTGAACCTACGTCGGCGGTCGCATCAGTCACTCGAAGTTCATAGATTACATTAGGGTTCGCTCTTGGTGTTGTACATTCATGTAAAATGTATGTCCACCATTATGGTATCATATGTAGTATTTTCACTGCCTGAAAAAGCCTCTGCGCTCCACCTGTTCAGCCTCCCTTCCCTCCCTCCTAACCCCTGGCAACTGCTGGTCTGTCTACCGTCTCCACAGTTTTGCCTTTTCCAGAATGTCGTGTAACTGGAATCATACAGTGTGTGGCCTTTTCAGACTGAATTCTTTCACTTAGTAACATGCATTTAAGTTTCTTCCATGTCTTTACATGGCTGAATAGCTCATTTCTTTTTAGCATTGAATAATAGTCCAAAAGTAACCTATGTTTTTACTCAGTGTTTTGCTATGTTAACTATTGTACATCTTTAAACAAGACTTTTGTCTTCAAAGAGCTTGTCGTCCAATGAAGACGATAGGGGAAGTGCAGTGCAGGATGAGAAATGCCTACAAAGGAATAAGGTCAAGGAGCGGTGGGCATACCTCTGGGCAGGCCGCACCTTCAGTGTACCCCTCTCTCCTCGAGGTGATGAGGATATCGGCAGAGTATAAGATATTGTCCCTTTCTTAAAAAAAAAAGATATTGTCCCTTTCTTAAGGAATAGTATTAAAGTTGGCAAGATAAGCTGGTTAGTACCCATGACATAACAGGAGGTAATATAATCTAATTTGTGATCAAATGCTAAGTTGTGAGCAATAGATTCTGGTACTCCAAGAGCGGGAAGGAGCAGTAAATCCATGAGTG
>CAUYPO010011374.1:0-24855 GCA_963574435.1 Cheirogaleus major | reverse complement strand
CTCCCCTCCCCTCCCCTCCCCTCCCCACCTCTCCTCTCCTTTCTTTCCTTTTTTTCTTTTTTTTTTGGCCAAAGTATAAGTATCCAAAAGTTGTAATTGTTTTGTGTGCAAACGTGTGTCTCCATAATGCACATACTACATGGTATTTTTTTAAAAGCCACAAAATAGTAACCTTAAGAAAATTTTCTAATGCCTTTCAATTATCCTAGGTTACCCTGGCTTTTCTTTGGTCCCTTTACTATGTTGTCATAGTATATGTGAAAGTTTTTAAAAGAGAACTTTCTAACACATCAAGAGACTTTTAAAATGAAACAAAATACAGTTGTGGGAAATTATTCTAAGTTATGCATTTTATTTATGAGGATATATAGTATAACTGGAAAATTCTTGTACTTTAAAAATGTCCTATGTCTAACCTAGCAGAATGACCATTTTTATAAAACATTTTGGTGACTTTAGATCACAATCGTATACATGCCACAGATGTCCTACATGCAGTTTGGTATCTGACAACACGGCCAATTCCTGGCTTACAGCAGATCCACAATGATCATGGAACAGGAAGCGAAACAGGTACTTCTGTCTACAAGTCTCTCTTAATGATTTTATTAGGAGCAATAAATCAAGCTCTCTCATTTTATTACCTCTGCTCTTTAAAAAATTTTTAAATAATCTTTGGTACATATAAAGGACTGTAAGTTTTGATGCATAATAATAACATGAAACATTTTAAACCTGCTACCCATTTTAAGAGGTTGATTAAGATCCAGTACTAGGATCTGTCATGTTTCTTTTTCCATCCCATCCTGTCAATTTCCTATTGAAGTAGCCACTAACCTCAATATTATGATAATCATTCCTTGGCTTTTTTTTTATTCTTGGTTTTGTTTTTGTTTCAAGTGTATCATGTACATTTAAAATATATAACATTCCTAAACCAAAGGGAGCATGTTTAAAGCCTCACATAAGTATTTAAATGATGATATTAAAAATTCTTTGTAAACATGAAAATTTTGCTTCCAAAAAGCTAATAATTCTTAGGGCCTGAAGAATTATGGAACAAAAAGAAAAAACCTAATAATATTTCTTATCATAAATACAATTATTTATATAACTATGATGAATTATGATATTCATAGTTCTCTTATTCTAGCTTATAAAAAGGTAGAGGGAATACTCCAATAAGAGATATATATCAGGATAGAATTTGCTCAATTACCAATGAGAAATAATATTACCATACTGATCAGTGTAAATGTCATAGACTCAATTATTGCCTTACATTTTGGTAGTTGAATCTGAAGTACTGCCAGTATTTGTTTAATGGATTTGCTTTATGTCACTGGTTCATTTTTGTCTGCCATCTGTATTTACTCTTTCCAGTGCCCTTGATTCCTTTCAGCAGTTCTGTGCTTCCATCAGAGAACATTTTTTCAGCTTTTTTATTTGTAGATATCTGAATTTTATCTTAGAATATTTTTATATTTCAGCATATATGAAGATATCATTCCATCATCATCTGAATTTCATAGTTTCTGTTGATATGTCAGCCTTAGGTTTTATTGAGAAATGTAAAATTTAAATATAATATGCTCCTAATATGTTCCTTTTTACTTTGCTATTGGTTTTTAGCATTTTAACTATGATGTACTCAGGCAATTTTTTTGGTATTCATCCAATTTGATTGCTTACATATATCCATATTCATACATTTAACTGTCTTGTTTTTTTTTTATGATCATTTTACAAATAGCTCTAAGCCAAGCACAGTGGTGAGTGAGGCTAAAGCTGAAGGAACACTGGAGGCCAGGAGTTCAAGGCTGTGGTACACTATGATGATCATGCCTGTAAATACCCATTGCACTTTAGCCTAGGCAACATAGCAAGAACCCATCTTTAAAACTAATAAACAAATAAATAATTTTAAAAAATAGCTCTAGTGTGGGTTATTCTAAAACTCAATTTAGGTACAAATATAAATAGCATGAAAATAATGAAGTGTCTTTGTAATTGTTCTAGTGTATTAAAGTCATTATGTTAAAAAATTCTTTTGATGGCAAATATTGAGTCAACTAAATTAGGGTTAAAAAATCATTTTGAACTTTGACATGACAGAACATTATGTATAGGTTCCACTGATGAATACAACCAGAGAATTTTGTATCTCTAATATCTTTGTGGTTTTATGTGCTGTCTCTTCTTTTTTCCTTTTTTTTTTGTTTTTCCTTTTTCTTTCTTTTTTTCCCTTCTTATACTTTCTTAAGATTCATTTAGCAAAAATAATGGAATATTCATCTTTATCTAAGATAAAGCCACCAAAATATAATTTAAAAAAATAAATGAATGGTAAAATATTAAGCACCAAAAGCACAGTGTGGATGGTGAACATATTGTTTCTGACAAGAGGGTAGAGTTATATTGACTGACACATTCTCCAGTTTTTCATTTTCCATAGCATTTCATTCCATTATATTATACAGAGCTTCATGGAAGGAAAAAGAAGGGGAAAGGGCTTCAAATGAAATTTAATCTTTCTGGATGAGATATGAAAAGCATCTATGTTGAGAGCTTAGTTTGACAATACATTAAATTCCTAAATCTCTGTATTGGTTTCATAAAATTTATTCCCTAGGATTGCTTTTTTCTGTTACATCCTATACCCTAACCATTATATCTAGCCCTTTAATAAAAAATGTTTAAAAATAAGAGGTTTTTAAAAATTATTATTAGCCTAAGTTAACATCAAACTGGCATAAGAATCCTGTCCTATCTTGTAAAGTAAGCAACTTCAGGGTCATGTTTAACACTGTTCCTGTGTATTAGCATGCATATTGGTAATAATATACTCTTTTAAGTTCATAGAGTTTATTTCTTAGTCAAGTCAACAAGTAAGATAAGTAATCACATTACCTATAGCAAATCGTCTCCTTAGCATAATTGTTATGTGCTAATACTGGTTTATTTTATGATTTATTATTCCTCAGATTCTGATGGTAGAATTAACCCTGGGCGAATTGCTTATATTTCTTCAAAGAGCTGCTCTATTCCAGATGAGAGTTATGGCTGCCTGTCTTCAAACATTCCTGCATTAGAATTGATGGCTCTGTACGTGGCAGCTGCCATGCATGATTATGATCACCCAGGGCGGACAAATGCATTTTTAGTGGCTACAAATGCCCCTCAGGTAAGAAATACTTTTTCAGAAAATTTAAAGAGTAATTCTGAAATTTTACAAACATGCTGCACATCCCGTTATAAATCATTCTTCAGTTGAATCATATGGCCATTCCATCTGACTTTAAGATTCTAGATTTTAATTAATTGAATAAACACATGGCATTGACATACATGTGCTAGGAAATTAGGAAAAAAATCACCTTCAACTAGAAGATAGTAAACAGTTCTTGAAATAGTAATTCATTGTTTTGTCAAATTCTAGAGTCCTTGCTGTCAATATTTTTGTCTTTGATCAAATTGACAAAACTCCTGACTGTATTTAAGATTTATATTCCTTCTGCTTAGGTCAGTCATATGGCTAAAAGCTATAATGGTTGAGGAGAACTATTAATCTTTCTGTTGTTCTCTTTTTTCCCCTAAGATTTGCCTTAATATCCAGACTCTAAATCTCTTAGCTCTGAATATATAAACTGTATGTAAAAATTCTTCTGGTATAATATTATTTGGTATAAAGTTCCTTTAGAATTACAATTTGCATAAAGAAATAGGAGTTCCCAATAAATGGATACTGTAATTGTAATAGTTTTAAACATTAGGACCTGGAACTAAATACATGGCTTTGAGTAGAATTTAGTGTGGTTGTGGGTTAAATAGAATTTAGTGTGGTAGTGGGGTTTGTTTATGCAGAGGATTCCTGAAATATCATCTGTGTGTTTCTAACTGCATGCCTTACAAAGAAAGTAGGTACTCAGTAATTGTTGTTGAATTCATCTGACTTCTTCACTTTATCATTCTATGTTTAAACCTCAGTTCTGATACTTTCATCTTCTGTAGCCATTTTCTGTGTTTCTTTTTTCACCTTTATCTCTTTCACACACTCCAACTTTTTAAATATAGGAGATAAGTTCTCTTGAATCTCAAGCATGTGTTTGGGTGGGAGGGAGGAATGCAGGGAGGTCTGTATATGTATATGTGTAAGTGGGTATAATGGTATGTGTGTGTAAATGAGTTAAAAGGGCCATGTCTTTCATGTCTCCAGTGAGATTTTATTAACAGCTTATGATTTCCACAGGTAACTTTCTGATGAATTTAAACCTAGTTATTAATATCTGCCCACTTTCTAACTGTTGTTTTGGGAGAAACTGCCCCCAAGGAGCACATATTTCCCCATTTGCAATACCGTTCTGCAAGAATCAGGTGTCCATTCTCTCTGATTTAATACATTATAATCTTTGAAAATCCTACTCCATTTGAGAATCATAGATTGGGGAGTAGTGGCACAGTGGAAAAAGCACTGGACTTGAAATCAAGAGTCCTGTGTTTGATTTTTGTTGCCCACTTATTAGTTGTGTGAACTCAAATAAAGGTTTATTCTTCTTAACCTAAAAATATGTATCTGATATAATTAAGAGTAAAAAGAGATAACATATGGAAAGTTTTCTATTGCTTTATATGGCATGAGAAACTCCTGAGTCAGATATCATGAAATTATTAATTATTGATTAATAATATATTAATCATTAATTATCATAGAAATTATTTACTGTTCTAGTCTGCTCTTTATTTTTATTACTTCTTTCATTTGTTTTGTGTATTGGTGAGTTAGACTTGCTCATTACCTCTCCCTAAAGGATATGACAAATAAGTGAATTCTAGTGTTAACTCTCTCACATAGAGATAATTTAACATAATGATATATAAACACAATTTATACAAGTTGCATACTCAAATCCGTTGTCCTAATTAAAATACAAACATGAAGTCTGAACATAATATCAGTAATCATGTTATTTCTAACTTCTCATTGTTAAGAATTGCCAATAGAGGAAGCAATAGGAAGTGCTACAATGGAAAGGAGACTAATTAGAGTTCACCTATGAAAAAAATGTATCCTCTTACCTTAGTCTCCTTGCTTGTTCCCTGCTCCCCTTCAGCCTGTTCTCAACACACATCAGCCAGAGTGACCCTGTTTAAATGTGAGTTACATTACTCTGTTCCATACTCTCCAGTGGCATTAACCTTGCATCCTAGTGAAAGAGTCATGAAAATGCCCTATATTATTTAGACCCATTAACTCTTCTTTTTTTACTTAAGTCTAGCTTCTCTGGCCTCTTGGCTTATTCCCTCTCTATCCTAGGCACACTCCCTTTCTGAGAGCCTTAGCACTTTCCATTCTCCTTGCCCACAGGACTCTTTCCTTAGATATCTGTATGGCTCATTTTGTCCCCTCCTTTCATTTAAAATTTCAAAATCCTCTTCCTAGCACTGTGACTCTTTTTCCGTGATTTATTTTTTCCATAGCAATGATCATTTAGCATACTATATATTTTGTTTATTATATGTTTCTCCTTAGTGAAATATAAAGTTCTGTGAGGGCAGGGATTTTTTTCTCTTTTATTTCATAACACCTAGGATGGTGCCTGGCACACAAAAGACATTCAGTAAATTTTTGTTGAATGTTGAAGGATGCCTAATTCTTTGCTCTGTAATGCTCCTACCTTTTCTGAAATACATTCTGTTCTTCCCAAAGAAGACTTGTTCAGGTAGCACTTATGAGATAAGGGTACTTGTAAAAGCCTGGGGCTCAATGTAGTTAAGTAATAAAGTAGATTCTTTCATCTTTGGAAGCTCAGTAGGTCTAGTCAGGCCATAATTAGTGAAAGATATTATAGTTCCAGTGCATTATAGAGAGACAGTAGTATATAATACTACTAACTAGATCAAGCATTCTCTTCTATTTCATGGTAAGGAAAGTGTGCTGGGAAAATGCAGGAGAATTCTTGCCATGAAAGAAGGTGAAGCACATAGGTATATCCTGGAGGAATGTCAGTATTAATAAGATTCCAAGAGATTTCTGAGCTATTTCTAAATGAAAAGTTGGCTGAAAGATGGAGATTATTGCTTGAGATAATTGTATTTTTAGAATATTTTGATGAGATTTGGGGTAAAAGAAAACAAAATTTTAAGTTGAGATTTGTAAATTTGTTTTATCTCCCAAAGTATGGATCAAGATGATGACTAAAGACGTGTATTTGTCTCCCCTTCTTCCTGAGAGCTCATTAAAATGATAGGAAAATAATAAGCTCATTACAACAGAGAGGAATCAGTGAAAGGGTATTATCACCAGTAGATCAGAAAATTTCATAGTATTTCTGGAAAATGAAAAGCAGATAGACAAATATTGACAGATAAAACAGAAGTATAATAGAAGGGGTCCATAGCAGAGCTGGAACCCCAGAGAGACTCATGATGCTATTTGACTCTGCTTGTTCTCCCTGTGGGTGTACACACACACATACACATATATGCACACACACACTCCTTTAAGCAGAGCTACTACAACCCTGCATTTACCTCCAAGCAGAAAACTCATCTCTTAGATATTAAAGGAAACTGCCTGGAAAGAATAAGAGTTACTAGAATGGGTATTAGTGCTCCAGAGTGAGTCCTTCTCATTCTGGAAATTTAACAGCTGGCACCCAGTTGGGTGATTGTAAAGCAAAACTTGCTAGGTAACAGACCCCATCCATATCACAGAATTCCTACTCATCCTTCCCAAGGGGAGAGACTCAGCAATAAAACATACATAACAGCAGTGGAAAGTTACACCTGCAATCTAGAATTCATTTTTTATATCAACAAATAACCAGGATCACCAGGCATATGCCATTAGCCAGCAGCCAGGAAAGAAAAGGCTAAGATGAAAAGAATAATTGAACACAGGGGAAGAGATAATCTAGGGAATAGAAAAGCATTTAACTTAAAAAAAAAAGTATTCTCAGAGAATTTGAAAAATATTGCATCTGTAAAAAAAGAAGAGGAAACTGTAAAAAAGGAAACATCAGAGAACAAGTCAGAGTTCTTAGAAACTAAAAATATTACTGCAAAATTTTTAAAAATATAATATAAGCATTAGAAGTAAAAGTCCAGGTAATCTCTCCTAGAATATGGACCAAGAAGATAGAAAATACAAGGAAGGAAAAGGTAGCACATGGGTGAGTAGGTCAAGATCTGATTAGTGGGAGTTCTAAAAAGGAGGGGAGTCTTTGGATTGAAGAAGTTCACCAAGAACCAGGGAAATTGAAAAGGAAAAAACAACCCCCAACCCACAGGTAATACACCCTGAAAAAATTTCAGAACACCAGAGATTGATTTTTAAAAATAAAAGAATTCCTGAGAGGATGAAAACAACACATATATAAAAGAACAAAAATTCAACTGGCAGTATATTTTAGCAGCAGTAGATGCTGGACGATACTGGAATAAAGTCTTCAACATTCTAAAGGAATTTATTCATTTGTTTATTTGTTCAGTATTTATTGGATGCATCATATTGTGGGACAGGCACTATTTAGGCATTGTTATTAAATAAAATAGGGGAAAAAGTCTGCCCTCCTGGAACTTATATTCTAGTAAATCAAGAAAATAAATAAATTGGGTGTGTGTGTGTGTATGTGAAAGACAGATATTGATGGGGGTGAGAGGGAGATAATTATGACGGAAGTGCAAGGGAAGAAGTAAAACAGGGAGGAGATAGGCTGTGCTGGCGTGGGGGTTCAAGTTAGTTCTATAATCGCCTAAGGTACCACTGAGCATAAGAGCAAAATAAAGAGATTCTCAGATATGCAATGATTAAAAAAAATCATGGCCTGTCCATCCTAGGAAAGTCACCTAACAAAACAAGAGTGGTAACTAAGACAAAGGAAGATATGAGATTATTAGAAATTTTATAACAAACCCAGAACTTCATAGTAATGGAATCCCAAGGTGATAGCTGTTCATTAAGACTGTTTCTTTAAAATGTCTTTTTTAAAACTAGCTGCTTTGTTTTCTGTAGCATCTTATTTGTTTGCTACCTCTACTGGATTTTCTTAAAGTTAGGAATATTATTTTTAAATGAACACCCTTTCTTAATCCAAGATTTTTCACTTGAAGTACCCTCTTAGTCATTAGATCATGACTATAACCTAGATTTTTAAAAATATTTCCTCTTGTTTCTTGCTTTTTAAACAGGGACATTTGTTCAACTTTGTCGGGCTCTTCCTTTGTTTGATCTAAGTCTTTCTTATGTTTGATAGGTTTTCTCTTTTTGCTCATATTCATTGAAAGCCGTTAACTATTTGCTAAGATTCTGTCAGTTTGTATTAAACCCCTTTTTGGATCTTTCCAACTCAGAGGGCGAAAAGTAAGGTTTATGATTAACTACTTTGTTTTGCTGAATTATAGATGTATTTGCCTGTAGAGAGAAGGAAGAGATCTATAGCTAGATAAAGCAGGTAGCAAGGTACTTTAACACAAAGTCAAAGGATTTTAATATACTGCAGCTCTAAATTAGCTGAGGCACTGTCTTCCTTTTCTACTTTAAAGAGCCCTCAGTAAGAGCTAGCTGTGGCTTCATTATCTCTTTTACCTGAAATGTTTTTCTTGCTAAGTTTAAGCTTGGTCTGGTGCTGTGTGTGCTACCTCCAAGCATTCTTCCATAGTGGAATTGACGTTTGCTTCCTACTTACTGCTCCATGAATCTTTCTTGCCGCCACTCAGCTATGAGCTAGTGAGTTTATTGGGGTTCAGCAGGGGATACCTTTCACTTACTCTTCAGGGAGGTTTATCCTTCTCATGCAGTGACTTAGTTGGCCTTTCCTCAATCCATCTCATTTTCACCTTGTCTTCGAAGTTTCCAGTATGGTGATTATATCTAAATTCTAATATTGATTCATATTTTTGCCCCACTTCATATTTCTTTGGTAATTTCAAAGAGTAGTTTGAATGATGAATGAATTCTGAACTTACTCATTTTTTTAACTGATCTTGCTACCTGAGAGTTTATTAAGTCAGCTAGCTTCACAGGGTACTCGTACATTGTGTTTTAATGAGTCCGAGATATGATTACTTCTTCCTGAACAGGCAAAGCTATTCTGATAGTTTATCAGACTTCATCATATTTGAGCATGAATTAGTCAAATCGCTATTAAATGTAAATTGACCTCTTAGGGAGCTTTCAAAGCTTACTCTTTGTCTTTGGGATTTATGATGTTTAGAAGTTGTATTAAGGTTAGTATGAAATGCCTTTATATGGCCCGTTGCAAAGTTTAAATCATACCATTTCTTACCTAAAATCAAATAGTGTAAAAATAATCATATGGTGTTAAACTCTGTGCTTAAATCCAAGCTATAGCTAATTTTCACAAATAATAAGTAGAGCTATTTAATTAAGCTCTAAGAATATGTGTATCTTACCCGAGATCTCCTATTTTTATCTGCCCTTTCTCATTAGACAGTAAACTCCATGAAAACAGGAATAAGGCTTTTATTTTTATCCCCAGCCTTTAGCACAACTTGGCTGTGGAAGTTCTTTAATAATTACTATGCTTTTTTAATAATATGAAAAATTGCTTAATTTTTAGTGGTAGAAGAGACTTTAGAAATTCTATACTCCAGTGGTTTTGAATCTGTATTCCAAAGTCCTAGAGTACTGAGGAGGCACCTCAGGGTCTTCCACTGGAGTGAGGTGAAGAAAAAGTGAGTAGTTCCACACCATTTGAACAAGAGTATTTGTCCTTTTACCTTTTTCATACTTCTCTCTTACTCCCAGGCACTGTGTCAGGATGGGAGTATAGGATATATCTATCTTAGACACATGGGTCTCTGGACAGTACTCCTGTCTCCTCTTCTTAAGTCCCCCTCACCACTGACTCCATGCTGGCTAAAGAATAGAAATGTATCCCTATACCTGCTCTTGATCCCTAATGACTTTATTAACAGAAGCTTTATCTGAGAAGGTTTACTGATTAAATGAAGTAGACCTCAAAATATCAACTTTATATCTCTTGGGAGGCAGCACAGGTGTCTGCAAAGAAGATGAACTTTGGAGACAAATAACCCTTTCACTTACTAGCTGTGCATGCTGGAAGGAAAGATGTACCTTAACCTGTTTGCACTTCAGTCTACTCATTTATGAAATGATCACAACCCATTCTCAGAGGTATTAAAATGCCTGGTAAAATGCTTGGTATATCATAGGTACTCATTGTTTGTATTCTTCCAATCAGCCCCAACCCTATTAATTATTAAAGTTTAATATCTTTGAGATGCCTGTCTCGTTTTCTATATTCCTTTTTAGGCAGTTTTATACAACGACAAATCTGTTCTGGAAAATCATCATGCTGCATCAGCTTGGAATTTATATCTTTCTCGCCCAGAACACAACTTCCTTCTTAATCTTGATCATGTGGAATTCAAGCGCTTTCGTTTTTTAGTCATTGAAGCAATCCTTGCCACAGATCTTAAAAAGCATTTTGATTTTCTTGCTGAATTCAATGCCAAGGTTTGTTATGCAAATTAGTGCTTGATTTCAAAAATGGAAATCATTGTTGTCACTGTTACGATAAAAGGTGTTTTTTAATGTTAAGTCCGAATTAATACTACTCATGAAGTGTCAATAAATAATCGATGTAAAATAATATGCACCTAAATTTTTAAAAATAAAACATTTTTATTGTTATGGTAACATGTCCTAAAATACTATTGCTTGTTATATTTTCTTTCAACACATAGACTTACATTATTGTGACTTTCTTTCACATAGTGACAAATCAATTATTTCAAATGATTTTATGGGCAGATTTGAGAATGTCATGCACAGTGTCAAGTAAGGCATTATATGAAATTAAAGATATGTTTCTAAGAAGCCAGTTATACCTACCTCACCACACCTGTTACACTTTCTTTATATTATGATTCTTTAACTGCCTAGTGTAAGAGGAAGGGAAGTACCTCTTCTACTTGAGTGAATAATTCAACATCTGTTTATTGGGATTGCCCACTCTGTTCAGTCACTGTGCTAGGGAAGAATGAGGAAAGAACAGGTCAAAGTCTCTCCTCTCAAAGAATTCAGTCATTGGGATATCAAGAATCATTGCCATAATATGAGAGTAGTACTAATGAGAGTGTGTTCTATCCCCCAGACATTTGGGGTGAAAAAATGTTGAGAAGCAATGCTTTAGATTCCTAAGGGAAGGATGCCCCCTCTTTAGCTGGAAAGAAGCTGCTGCTTTCTTGATGACTTTTGTGGCCTAAAAGAAACCTCATCTTCAGGGTAGAGAAACTGGTAACAAAGGAGTACTAGATTTAACCCCTGGAAGGAGACTCCTATACGTGTTATCATGATATTAACAAAATACTTTTTAAAATCAAGAAATTAGGGTACCTTTAAAATTGTTTCATAGTCATATAGTTAATTCACTTTTATTTTTATTTAATAATAAAATTCATTTAATTGTTTAAGTCACCTTTTACAGGTAAAAGATTATTTCACCCAATACTTTTGAATCTATGTTCCTCAAAGACTTCTATTCTGAAGTCTCAGGAAAATGCCATATGAGCGGGGCTCTAGACCTCCTACCCAGTTTCAATCAAAATAGGTCTCCTTTTAAGTATTTTCTGTGGTGGTGGTCTTCATAAATTTTCTTTTGACAAAGGGGTTTGATGCAAAAAAAAATAACCATCACACTAAAGTTCAAAAGCCATGATCTGACCCATTCTCTTCATTTTTTACAAAAGGAAATTTGAATTCTTGAAAGGCATACTAGTTTGCCTAAGTAATAATGGTAATACCATTTATTTAAATAACAATGTTAATATTTCCTTAGCATTTACTATGAAGTAGGCATTTTTTATTTATTTATCCTCATTGATATTACTTTTCCTATTTCATAGATGAAGGAAGTTAGAGTCAAATAGGTTAAGTAATTTTTCCAATATTATACACTGAATTAGTAAATCATTCTGAGTCAGGATTTAAAACCATAGGGGCCAGCTTTTAAGACTTGTATTCTTTTAACTATATCATGTTACTTTTTCACAGCTAGAGCCAACTTCTCCTTAGCTCCTTAAGTGTTTCGTTTTGTTTTATTTTTGAGACAGGGTCTCACTGTGTCACCTGGGCTAGAATGCAGTGGCGTAGTCATAGCTCACTGCAACCTCAAACTCCTGAGCTTAAGCAATCCTCCGACCTCAGCCTCCCAAGTAGCTGGGACTACAGACACATACCACCATGCCTGGCTAATTTTTAAATTATTTGTAGAGATAGTGTCTTGCTTTGTTACCTAGGCTAAGTGTTCTTTTTTTGAGGGAGAAGTAAATAGTTACAATTCTTATATGATTTATTGATGATATATGCCTATATATACTTATACATAATACAAATGTATATACACACACATATAAATTACAATTCTCTTTGGTAATCACAAATATTGAAACCCATCGTTGGTTGTATGTTTTTAAAAAGTTACAGTTCCATTGAAACAAAATTATAGTGATACTTCAAAGAGAAATTTAACTTATAAAGGTCCATTTAATGGTATAAACTAATTAAAAGAAGCATTTACTGAAATTTCTTCCTGTCATTTAGACAGAAACAGTTTTAAGATAATTTAGTAAAACAAACAAAAAAAGCCCCAATAACTATTAAAAAACTCCTGAGCTCTCAGACCTAAAATAATTTTGTTTTCCAAAATAGGCCAATGATGTAAATAGTAATGGCATAGAATGGAATAGTGAAAATGATCGCCTGTTAGTATGCCAGGTGTGCATCAAACTGGCAGATATAAATGGCCCAGCAAAAGTTCGAGACTTGCATTTGAAATGGACAGAAGGCATTGTCAATGAATTTTATGAACAGGTAAGTTGAAACATGAGATTAATGGGATTTTTAAGAGCTGCCATGTGAAGACACTGGCATTTGGGATTTGAATAGCTATATTAAGTGTTTGAAATCTGTGTTGCTTTACCTGCCAAGAGTTAGAAACTGTTGCATTTGCTGTAGTTCTTAGGATTTTCTGAGATCTGTTTGCCTTTGCAGCTAAAATTTAAAGCAACAAAAAATAGCTTATTCCCTCTCTGGAGTGGAGTGAACATACCCTTGAGTCTAGAGATAAGGATAGACTACATTATGATTTCAAAGTCCCTTTCAACCCTGAGAATCTATAACCTAGAAAAATTTATTTCCTGATCAAGTGGTTTTTAAGTTATTCAGAGTGTGCTCAGAATATATTTAAAGAATATCAACTCATTTTCAACTCTACTATACAAAATCTAACTACCCTACCATAGAAACATCAACTGGGCAAGAGTCCTGGCAGAGAAGGAGAAATTAGAAGGCTAGAATGGGAAAAGAGTAGATACTTAGTGAATTTCAAGGATCCAAAGGTACAAACATACTCTTCTGTTATATCTTTTAAAATATTTTAACTTTAAAATAATCCTACCACTTTGCAGAATCTGTGCCATTTTTTGTCCAACTTTGAGGCTTCCTACAATGTAGAAGTACACTGATTTCTCCACAAGAACATTTCATTATCTCTAAAATATCAAATACACCTTCTTGGCTTTAGAATTATATTCCTTATAAATCCTTATTGGTCCTGACAATCAGGAAAGATCAAGATGTCTATTAAGTGAGGGCTTTCTTACTATGAGTACCAAACAGGCGCAATGAATTTGAACCTGTATAACCATGTACCTGGTGTAATTTATTACCCCCAGATTGTATTGTAAATTTGCAGTGTTTTTCACCCACCCTAGCTAAACATCCCAACATAAGAATGTACACTCTGCTGTTGATAAGTTATGAAATACTATACTGTGTAATCATGGAAATAAGTATTCCATGATTATTGTTTTACTATTCTCTGATACATTTAAACTAAATTATATTTAATTTTGGGTAATAAATGGTTATATTTAACTAATTTGTAAGATTATAATACATATTTTGCATCCTCATTCTCAATAATAATTGAAGCCTGCCTTAGAGATCTCCAGTAGATCTCATGTTCATAAAAGGGGAATTTTATACTTAAGAAA
This sequence comes from Cheirogaleus major, assembly GCA_963574435.1. Classification (NCBI taxonomy): domain Eukaryota; kingdom Metazoa; phylum Chordata; class Mammalia; order Primates; family Cheirogaleidae; genus Cheirogaleus; species Cheirogaleus major. The sequence continues at coordinate 10,812 of CAUYPO010011374.1, read as the reverse complement.
ATGCTATCTTTATATTATCTGTACAAATAGGTAATAAACAAAATAGTGGTGTATGTCAAGTTTAGAAAACTCACTAGTTCAATGAAATAACATAAGAAATGTTCATTTGGACTCAACTTATAGAATTATCTTAAAAGCATATCCAATTAATACTTATTAAACAAACTTGCAAGCCATGCCTAAGGTTGAATCCTGACTACTCATTATTGACAATGTGACCTGGGGTAAGTTACTTAACTGCTCTGTGCCTCAATTTCCTCATTGATAAAACAGGAATATTGATGGAACCTACCTCATAAGGTTACTGTGAAGATTAAATCAATTAATATATATATATAGTCTGTAGAATAGTTCTGACATATAAATGCTCAATAAATGTTAGCTATTATAATTTCAGATCTATCAGTAAAAATAATATATTATCTCAGACAGTTTCACTTAGTCTTTCTAAGTTTCATTATTCATGCCAAAGGAAGAAAATGTCATCTGATGCTCTACCACATATGAAAGTATTAATCATACTTCATCAGAATTAAAAATCTTTCTCCTTCTGGTTATGCTGTTAAACCTCCATCAGATATGGGTGCAAAATTATGACCATGCCCAATTTTTTTTCTTTTTCTTTTCCTAATTATACTATCTTTTTATCCCTATAGCCATTTAACTTCCATGGGCTTAGAATAGCCAAACTCCTGGACTAGTCCTATGAAATTACTGAGGCCTATACATAAACCCAACTGTTTTTTGAAAAATATTAATAGTTTTCTTACCTCATAGAAGATAAAATCATAAAAGACTTCTAATTATGGAACAGTTAATCACGGATAGTTTCTGGTTGTTTCTTCAGTGTTATGTTGGCTCATTTCAGATAGACACTGCTTGCTTACAGAATTTGTACATTGTGGGGAGTAATTTATACCCAACCAGTTCAACAAACAGTAGGACAAAAATGCTAATAGTACCATTTGGGGAATGCTCAGCACTGTGCTGAGCACTTTACATAATATTGCCTTTCTTCCTCATAGCAACCCTGTAAGGTAGATTATTATTCAAATTTTACATACAATGAAATTGGGCAAAGAACTGGTCCAACGCCCCACAGATAGTAAGTGGCAAAAGCAGGTTTTGAAACCTCATCTTTCTGACCTCAAATTGTGCTCTCTAGAACCCTAGAAGCCACAGTGGGAAGGTATCAGAGGGCAGGCAGGGCTCGGCTCCAGAATCTTCACATCAACCATAGTGGCTCTAGTTTAAATTGTTATTTCTCCTTGAGTTTTCTGATTTAGATGCATTAGAGAGTTCTACCTCTTTTATTATTATTTCAGAATATTAAAAGGTACACATGTTTTGTTTACATGGATTGCTTTTGTACTATTTGAGTCAAAGTTATAAGTGAGCAGAAATGGATCCTACTTGTCAATCCTTTCAATAAATGTGAATGGCTTGAATTTCCCTCTCAAGAGACATAGCCTGGCTGATTGGATAAAAAAATACACGCCAAGTATCTGCTGTCTCCAGGAAACACATCAAACCCACAAAGACTCATTCAGACTCAAGGAGAAGAGATGGAAAAAATTATTCCATGCAAATGGAAATCAAAAGAAAGCAGGTGTAGCAATTCTTATATCAGATAACATAGACTTTAAATCAATAATGGTAAAGAAATACAAAGAGGGCCATTATATAATATATAATGGTAAAGGGAGCAATTTATCAAGAATACATAACAACCTTAAATATTTATGCACCTAACACAGGTGCACCCAGATTCATAAAGTAAACCCTACTAAATCTAAACAAAGAGATAAACAGTAACATTATAATTGTGGGCAACTTCAACACCCCACTGACAGAACTGGACAGATCCTTCAAAGAGAAAATAAATAAACACTGGACTTAAACAGGACTCTAGAGCAAATGGGCCTAACAGACATTTACAGAACATTCTACCCCCAAACTACTGAATATACATTCTTCTCATCAGCACATGGAACATCCTCTAAGATAGATCACATCTTAGGCCGCAAAAAATGTCTCAACAAATTCAAAAAAATAGAAATTTTACCTTGTATATTATCAGACCACAGCTGAATAAAATACTCCAACAGAAATACTCAATTCTGTACAAAGTCATGGAAATTAAACATCCTCCTGCTGAACTATTATTGAGTCAAGGAAGAAATTAAGGTGGAAATCAAAAGATTCCTTGAACTAATTGACAAAGGGGACACAAATTGTCAAAATCTGTAAGACTCAGCAAAAGCAATCCTAAGGGGAAAATTCATAGCCTTAAATGCCTACATCAAAAAGATAGAAAGATAACAAGTCAACAATCTAAGGAATTGTTTCAAGGAACTAGAAAAGGAAGAGCAAACCAAACACAAACCCAGCAGAAGAAAAGAAATAACTAAGGTCAGAGCAGGACTAAATGAAATTGAAAACAAAAAATAATACAGAAGATCAATAAGCAAAAAGGCTGGTTCTGCCTTTTTTTAAAGAAGAAAAAGGGGGTATTGAAAAGCATTGCAAAATTCAGCTGTGTACATTTGAGGTATAACTACAACAGAAATATTTCCATTAGGCCTTTGCCCCTAGGAGAAAGAGAACCTATAATTAGATTTTTGTAGAATTAGATTTTTTGTAGAATTTTGCAAGTTGTTAGTAAAATTGGTGATACTTATTTTAAAAGATGTATATTTTCCTTGTTAACTGAGCATCAACCATACTGGTTGATGTGGAAAGAGTGTGAGAATAAAGTTTTATTTAGAATTTCTCAAATATTAAAGAAAATCTTACAGTTGAAATGATAGAGTAATTAGATTCATTGACGCTTCTTTGTAAAAAATTATTTTGATATAGAATATGTTTATTTTAAAAAAACCAAGATAATTTTAACAACAAAGCTCAGTAGTTCTTTCAATAGTTAAAACTGTACTTTTCTTTTCTAATGCTCAGGGAGATGAAGAAGCAAATCTTGGTCTGCCCATCAGTCCCTTCATGGATCGTTCTTCTCCTCAACTAGCAAAACTCCAAGAATCTTTTATCACCCACATAGTGGGTCCCCTGTGTAACTCCTATGATGCTGCTGGTTTGCTGCCAGGTCAATGGACAGAAGCAGAAGAAGATGATGATACTGAAAGTGGTGATGATGAAGATGGTGAAGAATTAGATATAGACGATGAAGAAATGGAAGACAATCTAAATTCTAGTAAGAACACAGGGATACTATCATTTATTACAGGTTGAGTAACCCAAATCCCAAATATGAAATGCTCCAAAATTCAAAACTTTTTGAGTGCCAACATGACACTCAAAAGAAATACTCATTGGAGCATTTCAGATTTCAGATTATCAGATTAGGAATATTATGCAATATAGGAATATATTAGGAATGTAATGAAATATTCCAAACTTTAAAACACTTCTGGTCCCATGCATTTTGGACAAGGGATACTGAACCTTTATTAACTGCGAATGTCTATTTAATTTGGATTTTGATCTTTGATTGTTAGATACAGATTCAGCAGTCTTATCTTTTGCTTATTGGTTTGGTTTTGTTTTTTTAGAGACAAAGTCTTGCTCTGTCCTCTGTCACCTAGGCTAGACTGCAGTGGCATGATCATAGCTCACCTGGAACCTCATGCTCTTGGGGTCAAGTGATCTTCCCGCCTCAGCTTCCCAACTAGTTGGGCCTACAGGAGCATGCCACTGCACCCAGCTCAGCAGTCCTATTTTGATTAACTACTATCTAAATGTTCAGATCAATAGTCATGTTTTAAGTAACTTCTAAATGTTGGGTAATATGCTAATACTGTCACACAACAAGCATTCTTATTCTTATTTAATTAAAGTAACATCTCTTGAAGTGTTGTCCTCCAGTCAGTACTCTTTAGCAGGCTCTACCTGTACATGTGTGATAGGGCTGTACCACATCTGAACATATGTGAGGGGGTGGGTCCTAGTAGCTAGTTCTCCTTCCTGTCACCCCTCCTCACACACCCCACCCCAACCTCAACTCCACCAGGCAGCTAAGGAACACAACTTCCAAAGCAGCCTGCTGATCTGCCTTTCATATAGAGCTGGGAAATGGCTCAAAACAGTGGAGGGATAAAGGAAAACATACATTCTCTGGCTCTAAGAGGGAGAACCAAGTTTTATAGCATTATGAATTTGAGTTACCAAACTGTAGTGATATAATTTTCTGTATAAGACAAGTATGAATGGAAAATTAAAAAAAAAATTTGTCACCTTTGTAATTGTGAATGAAATCAGTTATTTGTTGTTTATTTTAAAGTAGAATTTAAATTATACTTAGCTTTTTTTAAATTTTCAAACATGCCATAAATCAGAACAAATAGGATGACTACAAAGAACGGCCCCCCAACATACAAATTCCTTGCATTTAGAATTAGCATAGAAAATCCTATTAAAATTTATTTAAAGTTTTTTAAAAATTGAATCATAATGCCATTAGCATTTGAGTGTCAGCTGGGGAAGGTCAACTGACTTCTAAAAACTATACTCATCAAAATGTTGGTAATTGTGTTTAATTCAATACATAAAACACCTTTAAAAGGGTGGCTTTTAACTTTGGATTGTTACTATTTTCATTTGAAATTTCAGCAGTATCCTTCCATTCCCCATACCTACCCAGTCTTTCTTAAACCTCTTCCCTGTTTTATTTTTATCTATAATTATAATACCATCCATTTTATCCATATTTATAATACCATCTAACATATTCCTATTTTGCTTCTTTTTGTTTGTCCAGATCTTTCCACTAGAAGGTGAGCTCTATAGTATAGGGATTATTTTTATAATACTATTTTATTATTTCATACTATTATTTCATAATACTGTTTACTATTATAACCCCAAAGCTGAGATAAATACCTAGAATAAATAGGCACTTAGGTATTTGTTGAATGAATGATTGAATGATATTGCTATGATTTGAATATATTTGTTTTAAATTTCACAGAACCGCCAAGAAGGAAAAGCAGACGACGAATATTTTGCCAGCTAATGCACCACCTCACTGAAAACCATAAGATATGGAAGGAAATCATAGAAGAAGAAGAAAAATGTAAAGCTGATGAGAATAAGCTGCCGGTGGAGAATTCCTCCTTACCTCAAGCAGATGAGATTCAGGTCATTGAAGAAGCAGATGAAGAGGAAGAAGCGACAGTTTGAATAAAATAAAAGTCATGATGAAGAAGCCTGTAGGGCTGTGCCTAGGGGCAGAAATCATTGCCTAGTGGACCATGCCCACCTCGAGCTGACCGTTCCCATGGGGACAGGGAGTACTGTGAGAGGATCCTTGCTGTACTGGCAGTTTCTCACTCCTATGCACTTTCACCACATGAACTAGAAAACTATTCTTAGAGCTAGGCTTGGGTTGACCCATGTTGCGAAGCCTTTACTTAAATCCTTCACTAGTGTATAAATACTTTGTTATAATACTGCTTTGCTGGGTAGTGAGCTCTTATTTTTCATTGGGGGATAGCTGTAACTAAAAACTCACGTGACTTACTTCAGTTACCAAAGTGGCCAGAACTTTTTGCTTTCATGAAAACAGAATTCATGTTGTATTTCTGAATGTGTCTTTTATGTCTTTGAATGTTTTGAAAAAAAAGTCTATGCCTATCTAAAAAGGAATCCAGTGTTGCCTTTCTGAGGGATTTCTGCTCAATGCAATACAGTTTGTGCTATTCTCCTAGCTGGATTTATCCATGAAGAACTGAATGAGCTTTGTTATATTTAACAAAATCCAGGTGCATCAATTTCTGATGCTTTTTACTGTTGCATATTATCTACTATGTGTGTTTATTTCTTCTCAAAGTATTCAGGTTTGCCGTGGGCATCAGAAGTCAGAATTCCAGTTTTATTGACTTTATGTTCTGTGGTTGAATTTTAAAGCTATTTAGGTTTAAACAACGAAGGAATTTCATTCTTTAGTCCAAACTGTTCTTATTTTATTCTTGCTCAGGATTAGTATTTTTAAACATTTAGTTAATATAAATACCGCACAGATTTGTCAGAAGAAAAAAATTTTTCCTAATATTGATGTTAACCTTTTATGAAATGAGCATCATTTTCTCTCTTCTTTGATGAATTTGAGACTGATTAAAGCCAAGGAAAAGGAGATGTCTGTCTTTTGCCTCAATGCAAAATCAAATGAAACTAATCCCATCAAAGATAAAGAAAAAAAGAAATATAGTGAGCTCTAAAAGACACACACATTGTATAAAGAATTTGAATATGTGGTTATTTTTAGATCCATATCTTAGGTGCCATGTGTTTAGTTACTGTAAAGCTGACATTTATCTTTCTGTTAATTTCCCTCTGCCTCAAGACTACATGACAGTAATGACCTATTACTACTCATTACTTTTAGAGCCCAAATGCAAGACTGATTTCTGAGATAAAGGATGGGAATACTTATTTAATTTTTATGTAAAAAAACTAAGCATTTTAGGAAATCATTTCACACAAAAGCACATTAATAAATAATCACATTATTAAGGTGATTGCAGAGAAAATGGACTATATTTACAATGTTTGTAAGCTTGTTAGGGTGCAGATATATACTCCAGTTGCAAAAAATATTTGAAGATATAAAGAGCAGCCAAAGTGATAGCAAGATGATAGAATAATATTTTTTATTATTATTATTAAAGACCACATCATATTTTGGATCCATGCAATTTTATAGACAGTGAAATCATTAATTTTCCAGGGTAATACCTTTGAAGTATGGTATCAGCAGGCAGTTTCTTACTTACCTAGAATATTTGGCTTATCTGAAAGATATCAATTAAAGATCTGTGGAAATGTTGGAATTTTTGATCATTCACAGTGTCAATATTTAGTGAATCACTAAGTGAATCACTATTTATTAGACATGTTGAGTCCTGAGTTCCTTGTTGCCACATTTGCTACCATTGCCACACCACTTATAAACTGGTCCCACCATATATTACTAAGTAATAAAATTTTAACTGATAATTTATTGAGTTTGCACTTACAATGTACATATCCTGTGCTTATATTTCTCTAGAGTACATTTTGCATCCTGCTTAAGTGTATTTCTGCTAGTGCTTTCTTTCCTGCAGAATACATAATGAGTGTATATGTATAAATACATACATGTGCATGCATGCATAATGAGACTTATTTTATTGGATTTTTCTAGTTCATATTTTTATTTTCTAAAAAGAAGAATTTTTTCTATGAAAAATACTATTACTGGAAACTCATTTAAAAATAATTTAACCTTTAAATCATTTAACCTTTGCTAGATAGTTGACATATATCAATCAAAATAGCTAGCCTAAAGAAACCAAAAAAAATATGCCTACTGAAGCTTAAAAATTCATAATTGTAAGAAATGAATGTGTGAGTATATTAAATACACATAGTACTATTAGATGGAGTCTTACTTGAGAAATTGCCATGAGCAATATTACAGATCTTATTTTGGTTGCTACTAATTCAGATTAATTTATTATAATAATTTTCATCATGAATTTGCCATTGTTTTAAGTCACTAGTATTAGAAATATTCTGTTAGTCCTGTACCTATGTGCCTACAGACATGTTTTTCCCCATAAAAATACTTGGAAAACTTATTTCATGATTTGAAAGCTGTTTCCTATTATTTTCATCATTTACTTTGTTGGCGATGTTGTCTTTTTCTACTTATTTTTATAAGAAACTTGGAGATTCTGGCATTGCTTAAGTAGTCAGAAATTTCCTCCATCTCTCTAGACTGCATCATCTCATAGAAATAAACTTCACAAAAGAGATGAATAGGTCCAACTCTGGTTCTTGCATTGTAGTTGCCAGGCTAATATGAGACGCTCTGGAGTGTGAAGGGTAGTAATGACAGGGGAGCAAAGATAAACAGCTTCTCAGTGGCAGGTGATTTTTAAGCTGAGAACTGAAGAATTAAGAGTTAGCTCAGAGATGATTGCTTATAGAAAGAGAATAACAGCTGTATAGTGGTGAAAAGAGAAAGCATCCCCACACTGGAGGAGCCAAAGGAGATTCAGGGTGGCTGGCACATAGAACACAAGAGAGAGTGGTAGAGAGAAGGTGGTTAACAAGGGCCTTGTAAAGCATGGCATGCCATTTAAACTTTATTCCTAAAGAAAGTGGGAAACAATTGAAGAGTTTTAGTCTAGAAGAGTTACATGATTAGATTTACATTTTATGAGGAGCATTCAAATAGCATACTACAGTTGTCCCTTGGTATATGCAAGAGAATGGTTCCAGGACCACCTCGGACACCAAAAACCATGCATACTCAAGTCTTGCAGATGTGAAAAGAGCCCTCCCTATGTGTAGGTTTAGCATCCCACGAATACTGTATTTGGATGTTGATGCAGAGTCTGCCAAAACAAGGGCTTACTATACTTATTGAAAACATCCACATATAAGTGCACCCACGCAGTTCAAACCCATATTATTTAAGGGTCAAATGTATTTTGAATTATTAAACAAAAATTATGGGAGGCTGTTGTTTTGGACTGACTGAGCTTCTGCACTAGACCCCAATAGACCAGACCAAACAAAAATGGAGTCACTCATGCTAAATGCCACATAATCCAACGGAAACAAAGGAAACGGAGCCCCAAACAGACCAGTTGTTCCTCAGAACAGGAGATCCCAGTCTACCTGAGTCAGTGTAATCAGGAAAGTCCCCTCTGCTTAACCCTTACCAAAAAAAGAGTAGTCTGATATACCTGACATTAACCAATCAGTTCTTTTTCTTTTGTTTTGTTTCCTTGTTCCCACTGTTACAAAACCCACTATTCTGCCATTGCTCAGTAGGAGCTTCATTCTATTTTATAGAATGGAGGCTGCCCCTATTCATGAATCATAAATAAAAGCCAATTAGATCTATAACTAAATTTGTTGTTAGTTTGTCTTTTGACAAAATGGAAGAGCAAGATTTAGACATAGGGAGATCTTGGTGGTCTTGACTAGAATAGATTGTGGGAAAACAGGGAAGTGAATAGACTTGAGATTTAAGATACGGAATCAATTGTCCTGGTGATTAATTAGTACAGTGGAAGGAAGGAAATGATGAGGGTGACTCCCAGATTTCTTATTTGGACAACTGTCAATGTCATTCACTGAGATAGGGTGTATCAGAGGTGAAGTAGATTTGGGATGTGGTAGACAGTGATGAGATGAATTCAGATTGGACCAAATTGAGATTTTTAAGGGGCTTGAGACATCCAAGTATATTTCAATACAGGTGTAGAACTTAGAAGAAAGATGTGGACCAGAGGTATGGATTTGGGAGACAACAGCAAGTAGCTGATAACAGAAACCATAGGGTCAAGTCAGATTACACATACTTCTTGGGAGAGTGATTAGAAAAGGTGACCTACTTTAGAACTCTCAGAAACACTAACCTTTAAAGACGAGAAAGAGGAAAATGAGTCTTAAGATGAAGTGGCTATAAAGGTAGGGGGAAAAGGAAGAGCATAATGTGGCAGAAGCCAAGGTAAAAGAGTCTCTACAGAAAGTAATATGAGCAATGTCAAATGTTGCCTAAAAGATGGAATAATATAAGGTCTGAAATTATTTCCATTGATTTTTAACAACAGAGATGTTACTTGTTTCATTTGCAAATGTAGTTTCAGTGGAGTGATATGACAGAAGCCAGATTATAATGGATTAGAGAGTAAGAGACTCAAATTAAGTTTCTGATAGATTAAAGGACCTTCCCACCACAAGAAAACTAGGTACGTTGCTGGGTTCACAGAAATAAGAGAAATCTCTAGGGTTTAAAATTTTTTTAAAAATAGAAACCAAACAGGAGCTCTAAGTGCTAAACCACATCTACACACTTAAGGTTACTGAATACCTAAACTGAAATCTGAGTTTAAACCATAGGCCTATTACAAGGTGAAGGAGCAGAATCTGAAAATTCTTAATTAAGCTAGGGACCTTGAGGGGGCCAAAGTGACTCCAATTTAGTAGTCCCTCCTGGCTGTCAGCCAGAGGAAATGCAAAACCTATTTTAAGGGAAATATCACCAATTTAGGCTTTCTAGATTCTTTCATGTTAACATAAATCAAGTCAGATTCACAACCGAAGGTCACTGTGATGGTTTAAATTTTATGTCATCTTGGCGAGGCTATGATGCCCACTTATTTGGTCAAACACTGTCTAGATCTTGCTGTGAAGGTATTTTCTAAATGTGATTAACATCTATTATTAATATATAAACTGACTTTAAGTCAAGGAGATTACCCTTGATGATGTGGGTAGGCCTCATCTAATCAGTAGAAGGCCTAAAGACAAAAAAACTGAGGTTTCCTAGAGAAGGAATTTTGACTCAAGTCTGTAATGTAAAAATCCTATGAGAGTTTCCACCCTGCCAGCCTACCCTGCAGGTTTTAGACTCAAAACAATGTTAGTCATACCACAGACTGACAAAGAATTCTTGACTCAAAGATTAACCACTTCGTCGACTATAGTCGACAGCCACAGATGAACGCACACAGCCAGACGTCGACTATAGCCGACAGCTGTGATATGAAGGCGCACAGCCGAGCGTTGGCTTTAGTCGACAGCCAAAAGCTTTTACTTTTAGAGCTTTTATCTCTGCAGTTGCAGTATGTACATTCAGCTAATAAGTTACTACGAATCTGTGACCTTTTAACAAGTCCTTAGTAGGAGTTATTATAGTTATTTTCCTAAAGCTGCCTGTAAAGTAAAACATGCTTTCAGTGCTTTAAGGCTTTCCTCATCACACAAGAGCAAAACGGATCCGTCGACAATGCACAGCACAAA
>CAUYPO010011372.1:0-52814 GCA_963574435.1 Cheirogaleus major | reverse complement strand
AGCTGACTTTATGGGTAGAACTGGAGTCTGGAAAAGTTAGCAGAGGCAAGGTCTAAGACAGGCTAAGATTCAGGATTTTATTTTGTAACATTGAGAAATAACTAAAGGGTTCTAAGAGTGACATTATCAGGATTTTATTGTAGAAAACTCAATCAGACAGAAGGGCGAGGAATGCATTGGAGTAAGAGCAAGACTAGAAGCCAAGGAGAGAGCCAATCTGGATTTAAAGGGAGTGACAGGTATTGCATCTTCAACTTGATTCTCAGTTTTACTATTATAGGCATATATGAAAGCTACTATTTTGTCTGCACTGGTTTTGTATCTTGAGACTTTGCTGAATTTATTTATCAATTCCAGGAGTCTCTTGGTTGCATCTCTGGGGATTTCTAGATATAATATCATATTGTCAGCAAAGAGCAATAGTTTGACCTCTTCTGCCCCCATTTGGATACCCTGGATTTCCTTCTCTTGTCTGATTGCTCTGGCAAGGACTTCCAACACTATGTTGAATAGTGGAGGTGGTGGCCAAAGGAGGTGAGAGACCTATATAGGGAGAACTATAAAACACTGAGAAAAGAAATTGCAGAGGATGTAAATAGATGGAAAACCATATGATGATCATGGATCGGCAGAATCAATGTTGCTAAAATGTCTATACTACCCAAAGTGATCTACAGATTCAATGCAATCCCTATTGACATACCAACATCATTTTTCACAGATATAGAAAAAATAATTCTGTGCTTTGTATGGAACCAGAAAAAACTCCATATAGCCAAAGCAACCTTAAGCAAAAAGAACAAATTAGGAGGCATCAATCTACTAGACTTCAAACTATACTACAAGGCTATAGCAACCAAAACAGCATGCGACTGACACAAGAACAGAAACATAGACCAATGGAACAGGACTGAGGATCCAGATATAAAAATCATCCTCATATTGTCATCTGATCTTTGACAAAGGAGACAAAAACATACACTGGGGAAAAGAATCCTTATTCAATAAATGGTGCTGAGAAAATTGGATAGCCACATGTGGAAGGCATGCAACCATAAGAATTCTTGAAGACAATCTTGGAAAAACTCTTATAGATATCAGCCTAAGCAAAGAATTTATGAAGAAGACCCCAAAAGCAATCACAGCAACAACAAAAATAAATGAATGGGACTTAATCAAATTAAAAAGTTTCTGCATAGCCAAGGAAACTATCACTACAGTGAACAGACAACCTACAGAATGGGAGAAAATATTTGCATGCTACACATCTGATAAAGGGCTGATAACTAGAATCTATATAGAATTCAGGAAAATTAACAAGAAAAAATCAAACAACCCCATTAGAAAGTGGGCAAAGTACATGAACAGAAACTTTTCAAAAGAAGACAAAGGGCAAACAAACTTATGAAAAATTGCTCAACATCTCTAATTGTCAAGGGAATGCAAATCAAAACCACAATGAGATATCACTTAACTCCAGTGAGAATGGCTTTTATAAAAAATTCCCAAAACAACAAATGTTGGTGTGGACGTGAAAAGATAGGAACACTCATAAACTGCTATAGGACTGCAAATTAGTACAACGTCTATGGAAGGTAATATGGTGATACCTCAATAAACTACAAGTAGAACTACCATTTGATCAAGCAATTCTACTACTGGGTATTTACTCAAAGGAAAAAAAGACATTCTATAATAAAGACATCTGAATACAAATGTTTATAGCAGCAGAATTCATAATTGCAAAGATGTGGAAACAACCCAAGTGCCCATCAATACATGAGTGCATTAATAAAATATGTGTGTACCATGGAGTACTACACAGCCACAAAAAACAATGGTGAATTAATACCTCTTGTATTATTCTGAATGGAGCTGGAGCCCATTCTTTGAAGTGAAGTATCACAAGAATGGAAAAACAAGCATCACATGTACTCGCCATTAAATTAGCACTAACTGATCAACACTAATGTTCACACATGGAAGTAACATTCATTGGGTGTTAAGCACGTGGGAAAGGGGAGGAGGGGATGGGTATAGTCACACCTAATGTGTGTGGTGCGCACCATCTGGGGGATGGACATGCTTGTAGCTCTGACTTGGGCGGTACAAAGGCAATATATGTAACCAAAGTGTGTGCATCCCCGTAATATTCTGAAATAAAATAAAAAATAAAGGGACTGACAGTGAGTCTGAACTGCATTAGCAGTGGGCTTGGAAGGCTGGGACTGACTGAAGGAATATTTGTGAACCTAGTAACTGATTACATGTGGGGAGTAAGGAGGAGCTGAGGAAGAGCTTCAAGTTTTTAGGTAGAAGGTAGAGTCTTTCACATAGTAAGGAATATAAGAGGAACTGCTTTGGTTGGATAAGGAAGTAGAAGATAAGATCGTATATTCAATATTGGGCATATTGAACATGGTGTGCTAATGTGACAAGCAGTCAGTTGTGAACTAAGATTTCTAGTAATGGACAGTCTCAGACAACCCACTTCATTTGTTGGACCTCCCCTTTTACAGGGCCATTGAGAGATGACCCTGAGGTCACAGGGGTGGTGACAGAGCAAGGTATTATGAATCTCAGGCTGGCATTCTATGGACTACAGAGAACTGCACCAGAAGCAGGGAATTTACCTGTGAACTAGCAGCGTTGTGGAAGCTTTTCTAAAAAAGCAAAACTTGGGCTATAGCTACTCCTACCACTTCTTAACACAGCATGGAAAGCTACAGACTACATAACCCTAAAGCAAGGGGAAGTAGCACTTAAATTTTCTCATTCCTGTTTTACTTATTCTTTAGTATTTTAAAGGGTTGTTAAAAGTGAAGAATAGAGAGGTGAAGAGATTCTGAATGAGGTCAGTGGCCAGGAAAGGAAGAGGGAAGTGGGAGCAAATTGGAGTTATATTTAAAACAGTGAAATCAAAAGGTCTTGGTGACCAATGCCTTTTGACTATTTCTATGTTATTTTATGCTTCAGGTTCCTGACTTTTGCTTTTGAAATGCAGGGTCTGGAACTCTGGCTAGAGAACATCTGTGATGTTCCCTATTCCAGTATCTATAGAGCATCTATAGAGATATGGGAGAGGACTTATGCTGTTGCTGCCCCTATCCTCTCTTATGATCATTGTCACTCTACTGAGTTGTAAAAACAATGACAGAAGGCTGCTCTGAGATGACCAAAATTTCCTTGTGGGACCTCACACCAAAGAAATAAAACAGGCATTCATTTCTAGGACGGTTCCTGGGTAGAGTGTAATTTTAGTCATATTACCTCTCTTACTCTCTGCATGTTGCTCTAGCCAGCTTTGTCATCATCCTTGCCTCTGGGACTTGGTTTATTTGAAGGTTGAAGTCTTCTGAGGCAGTGAGAGCAATACTTGTCCAGGACCATTTTACCCACATGACCCAGATGTATAATCCAGGGGTAGAACTGGGGATTGTAATTAAGACTCAGATCGGATAGGTTTGGAGGAGACCATCATTGTAGCAACTAGAGACCCCCAGAAGCTAAAGTGCCTCCACAAGACAAGCCCAGGTCCCAGTTCCTTCCTGTAGAATCTCAAAAAGATAGGAGCATTAGAGATTACCTTGGGTACAAGACCAACAGAGCAAAGCCCACCAGAGTAGTGTCTTCATTCCCATAAATTCATTGACATGGACTAGGACTTGTAGCAGTCATGTTCAACTCCATTCATTGGCTGGTAAATGAATTAATGCTTTTGATGAAGGGTTTGAGAAACTCTAGAGCTTCAGGAAAGGACCACATGGGATATGAAATGCTGGGAATTAAAAATGTGTATCATTTTAATGTGTTTATGGTTGTTTACTCCATGTTCAGATATTTAAAAATAGAAATAGCTCCTTAATCTAAATTTTAATTCACCAGAACTTCCTCCTCTTTTCTTCTCTCTCCCCTCCTCTTTTTTCCCTTTCTTTCTTTTAATCTTAATCAATAAAGAGTAGAGGAATAGGGAAAATGGAATTGATCTGTTGAGAAAGGGGAAATATGAAAAGAATGGTTACTCTCCACTATTTCTGCTTTCAACTGAATCCCAGCTCAGCGAATTGCTAAGGAAATGAGAATGGAGGAAAAGCTAATTCAGGTAGCTGGTATTCTGGTGGCTATGGGGCTGGTGTCTTTGCTTCTATCTGTATGAAAACATCTGGGTTTTAATAGTATGATATGGTAAGAATCATTTGGCACTACCATTGCTATTAAATGTCTGTTAAGCATTAATGAAACAGAAGAGACTCATTTAAAATGGTATTTATACTAGAAACCTTAGGGTGATGGTATGTAATGAATCACTGGTGGGCTTTATCAGTGAGTGTACATTTTTGGCAGGGTAAAAGAAAGAAGGAATGAACAAGAATTTACTTTTTTGATCTTCCAGTGGGGTGGGAGAGAAAGAAAACTGTGGCAGTTCTGGGGATATATTTCAAACTTCAAAGACCAGACCCCTAAGATCTGGTTACTGTTCTCACAGGAGCATTTTCTTTGTCCAGTTGACTGTTGGGGCAAATGTTTGTAGCCAAGTTTGTTACTAAATGTCTGAATTCTGCTGAAGAGACTTTCTTTCTCTCTGTGAACAGAAGTGGTTTGGATACATTTTTCTCTTTATCTTGTAAGCTTCTTTCAGTTAGTCATTTCAGTCAAATCTCTCAGGTTTATTACTCATATTTTCTTAACGTTTATAAACTTCTTAAAAAGATATTTGTTACAGTAGATTTAAGGCAAAAGTGCCAGGAACCTAATTTATTTTAGAAGATATTTAATTTCTACTAGTGGATAATAATGTTAAATATTAATATTTTTGTGAGATTAACATTGGTGTATGTCAGCAACATCACTGACTTTGATTATTTTTCGTTTGCATCTTCTTCTACTTCAACCATCTCTCTCTCTCTCTCTCTCTCTCTCTCTCTCTCTCTCTCTCTCTCTTTCCCCAACTCCTGCCCCAATCTTTCTCCTACCTTTGGTTTTTCTAGAAACATAAAGAATTTAACCAATTCATTTTCTTGTGTGTCAGAACAAGAAGGCTTCCGTCCAGTAGTTTATCTCTGATGGAGGCTTCAAAGGATTTTAGTAAAAGCACGTGAAAACTGCCTTCTATAACATTAACATTATGCCTAGAAATTAGAGAATTAATTATACATAAATGGTTAACATAACACTAGTGAGCATACCAGAGTATCTGAGATAATATGATGTGTGCTGTAGCCATATGCTTCTCCTGCTGTATGTCTGTATCCTTTCCTGTGGGACTTTTCCTGGGAACACAGTTGAGAATTAAATGTATGGAGTCGAAATACTGTTTGGCTTCTGAGAAATTGAATTTTGTGAGATCATAGAAACAGCCCTGTGGATTAGACTCATGCGTCCAACTTCTGCTCAGAAGTACTATATAACCTCTAGCAGTGCTCCTAATTTCTTAGGCCTCAGTCTCCTTGCCCATAACAGAAGATAGTTGGATCCTATTGTAAGTTTAAAGTTTGATGATTCTTCCAAATTTTCATTATTCACTTCTCCCTTTCATCTCGCAGCCAAATTCTAAGAACTTACTTTCCACATTGCTGTCTAATGTAGGAGGGAAAAGAAACAAAAGCTGATGACTAAGACATTGTTCTCTGGGAAATAAATGTCTTTGCTGAACAGGAATACACCTTAAAGGGTGTGTTTGATGTGGAAAATAACCTTCAGGCCCCCTAACCCCACCCCAGCAATGTCTTTATAAAGTGGGGTTAGATAAATAGCCCCTGTTCTGTTCTGTGAAAGAAGCAAAGAAGACCTTGGAACTGGAAGGGTAGCCTTATTGGGAAGATGGGGGAGGTAAGAGGAGATAAAGCTTGTCTGCGACTTGGCAGGAAGCTGGAGCTGCCAGAGAGGTGAGAAATAGAATTTCCAGTGCTTTGAATGCAAAAATGCTTTTACAAGTAGAGATATCTAATAAATAATTTCAAGTTGTTTGCTATAAATGCTATATCATAAGCTTCTCCTTGCCTTCCTCCCAAACTCTCCATTATGTTTACTATAGTCATAGCCTTGATTGAGTGAAACTTTGGGCAACAGGACAAGGGGACATTAAGGTTGGTGTCCAGCTTATTGATTCTACATAGAAAAGGGCAGCATCGTTAGAAGGTGAAATGAAAGCAGAGAGCAAGGATTCAGAGGAAGCAGGAGACTACTAGAACCAGAGGTTAAAAGAAACTTCCATCTCCACACCACTCCCCACACTCTTGACAAGGAACTAGGTTTCCATCACTAGTTCCATTGCTAGTAATTCAGAATATTTGAACGGTTGACCATAACAAGCTAGTGGATTTGTCATCTAGGCAAGTGACGTATATTACACTAGGATAATCAAATAATAGTATAATAATTATACTTTTTCTTTCTTTCTTTTATTTTTTTAAAGAGGCGGAGTCTTGCTCCATCACCCAGGCTGGAGCATAGTGGCTTGATCATAGCTCACTGCAGCCTTGATCCTTCCACTTCAGCCTCTGGAGTAGCTGGGACTACAGGCATGAGCCACCATGCTGGCTAATTTTTTTTCAGTTTTTATTTGGGGGGGGCATGAGGTCTTATGTTATGTTGCTCAAACTCCTGGACTCAAACAATCCTCCTGCCTCAGCCTCCTAAGTAGCTGGGATTACAGGCATGTGCCACTGCAAATAGCCTACTTTTTATTTTCTAAGAACCAAGAGAATAGAAATAGAAATTGGGATTTTTTTTTTAATACATAGATCACTTCTTTCAACTGTTCCTTTTGAATCCTTCAATTAAATTTTCATTTAAACCCTTTAAGTTTAGTAAGTCAATAAAATAGGAACTAATATTTTAAATAATAGCAAGCCTTTGTAAATTCGGTGTTTAAAAGGAATACCTAAAGTTTTTAAAACAAAGAAGTATATCATCATTTTTGTATCATATTCACAGACTATGTTAGACTGCCTAACACAATAAGATATAAATGAGATGCAGAATACATTATACATTTTCATTTAAACAGACCTTTTTATTTTTGGCATTCTATTAGCCATGGTTTGTAAAATGATAGATTGTGGACTAAAGGAAATAATATATTATTCAGATTAACCTGACTTTCCATGAGCTTCTGCATTAATAATCAGGTTTTAATATAAGTATTACATTTGACTGACATACACTATCATTTTGTTCATATTAACATACTGCACAAAAGTGAAGAGGTGAGAGATTTTTCTGAAGGATTGATTGCAGACCAAGATAACTTCTAGGAGAGAAACAAAGGAAAGTATAATTTCCCTCACCTAGCTATATTTTTCTTTTAATCTTAAAGTACTATACACGTCTAGTGCTTATAGAATTTTGAGTAAATAAAACCACATATCTGGCATTATTTACTGGAAATTCTTCTATATCAATGCTTGGTTCCCATTTATAGATCTAAAGACATGTAGATTCATTTTTGGTGATATTATAATAATAAGTATATTTGAGGCACATTTCTTATATTACTGACTTGGCTTAAAGGAACACTGCTAATACTACTGACTTGGCTTAAATGGAGAATAAGGGCATGGACTTTATAAAAGTTATAAATTATTGAGTCACAAAAAGTTATGTAGTAACAAAAATTCATAGATTTCCTATTTGTTTGGGATTCATTTGGAAGGCAGCCAGATATTAATAGCCCCATCTAATGACAAAATCTATTTGTTTAGCTGTTTGATTTGAAATAGTAAGCTTTTCCCCCCAAATCAATTACCCAATATAAGGTAATTCAGGATTCACTTTAGTCTTTTTTCATTTGCTATTATTCCCAAATTAATAAATAACTAATATTAAGAGAGTACTTCAATATCACAACATAAATGTATTTACCCATATAGTCACTCTAGATACTATTAGTCACATATGCATGCAATTAATTAAATCACCTACAAAATAGTATCTTCACCAGAGAGCCACACTGAATCAGCCCCCCAATTTTATTTTAATAACTACAACACTGTGTATAATTAAATTAAAATTCTCTCCAAGAGACAAACTCATACGGCCATTCATGCATGCTTATGGCAGCCATCCCTTTAGAGAAATTATATTATAGTTATACATGGCACAGAATAAAAATTTTAACACCATCTGTATCCTAATGGAAAACAAAATGAAACAAACAAGCCATATTTGAAGATATGTTAAAATGTTACACTCAAATCCCATCTGTAATCATAACTTCTTCTCAAAGTTATTTTCCAACTTCTATGTCTATGTATTCTACATGTTGAGAATTGAAATTCTTATTTATGTATCAAGATATTTTTCCTGGTCCTGTAATCATTTTCATAATTGTGGGTCTTATTCCATTCTATCATATGAAATAAACTCAACCTTTATTTTCCCATCCCAAGGACTATGAAAGATAGCTAATATTTATGAGAAGGGGAGTGAGTAGCCTCTCAGTATCTTCCATTAAAAAGTTGCCTTCATGGACTTGATGTAGTCAGTAAATGATAAAACTATATTTAGGAGAATACAACATGGATTGCGAATGAAGATATCTTAAGAGTGTAAAATGTCTTTAAAAAAAACAAAAAAAGCAAATCAGCTCAGAATTTTACATCCTGCACAATGAAGGTTACTTTTTCCATCAAGTTTCCAAATTGATTTTAAAACAAGCTGCATAAAAATTATGACACTAAAGTTTATGGACTATGGTAGTACTAACAGGATTACATGATGAGGCTTTTACAAGTCCTGAGAGCCCCTGTTGAATACCTATAGCCTCCTTGAGTAGTGGTGGGAACAATATTGAGAACCATTTGGTTAAGAGATTTAATTATGACAAGTGGGCTGTGTGAATTCATTAGGGTTTTTGGATTTTTCAGATTTACATTTCAAAATCCTATGTGTCTGTTTCTGCCACCCAAGCTTATGTCCATCTTCACTGTGTATCTTCTATATTCCTTCTCCTTTGATCCATTAATAAATAGAATGTAGTTGACCCAGTGCCCTCTCTGTCACCATGTTGATTCACAGCCACAAGGAGCAACCGCCAGCAAGCCAGGCTGCAGATAGTGTCTCAACCTGGGCAACAGGGCAAACGTGGTGCTTGCTTAACAGGCCCCTCTGTCTTGAGCAGGCAAATTGCCTTTCACAGTCAGTACCACTTTCTCATTATAGGAATTAATTGCTGTGTGCTCAAAAGACTGTTTGTGATCAAGATGAGGTAGTCTCTTTAGCAAATGAAGAACCATACATTCTAATACTGGGTCAACTCCCATGCTCAGCAACCCAGGCCAGAAGAGGAAGGGAAGAAGATTCGTGTTTAGTGAGCATCAACCTCTGCCAGGCATTTTACACATGTATTGTTGGTGTCTCATGGCATCTCAGGGAGATAAGTATAATTATTCACAGATACGAGAACGCTGGTTCAGTGATTATGCTAAGACTCAGTTGGATTGAAATTATAGGCCTGTCTATTGTGTTCCACCTACACTTCTCCACAGTGGGAGTAAATGGCATGGTATAAACTATAAAGAGTTACTAAAAATCAAAAATATAGCTTTACACTATTGATTTCTCTTAACATAGGTTTAAGGTTTTTAGAGAGTCC
The DNA here is from genome assembly GCA_963574435.1 of Cheirogaleus major. Taxonomy (NCBI): domain Eukaryota; kingdom Metazoa; phylum Chordata; class Mammalia; order Primates; family Cheirogaleidae; genus Cheirogaleus; species Cheirogaleus major. The sequence continues at coordinate 43,219 of CAUYPO010011372.1, read as the reverse complement.
CTTGAGAGAGCTTGATTTAAGAAAATAAATTGTTGTGAAGTGAACCATAGACTACTCCTTCAAGATCATGGAGATCTTAAGATCCAGGCTTATCTTAACTGTGAATGTCATCCTACATACATGTTGACATCCTAAGTAACCAAATTGCTTTCTGATAGAGACCGGACCCTATTTTACATTAATTTTAGTCTCTCCTGCCAGTAAACAAAATGAAAGTTTTACAATAAAGATATGATGTATGAATAATGCATGATAGAATTGTGACCATTTTGGGCTCAGAAAAATTATATTTTTGCTTAGATATAGGTACCACACTTCTCTTTCCAGGCTTTACCACCAGCTTCTATTCTAAGAACTTTGTTTTTCTTTCTCTCCCTTTATCCTGAATGTGAGCTGTGTTCCCAGGAGAGATCTTGGCCATCACTCTTGATTGAAGCATCTTGGATAGTCATATTTAATTCTCCTTTCCTAATTTTAAAATATCCTGCCATTTCCTCTGGTTTCATGTGCAATCTCTGTAGTTGGATAATCTGGGTTCACTTCCAGACTCTGACATTTAATATCTGTGGTTTCTTAATCTATAAAATAGATTTAGTAACAGGATCTCATCATAGAGTTGTCGAATATTACATGAGACACATGTAAAAGGTTTAGTGCAATGCTAGTAGTAGAGAATCATTCAATGAATGTTGGTCCTAGGTATTATTATTCTTGGTACCATTTAACTGTGTAAACTCCATGTAACAAGAGTCAAGAATCTCTGTTATGATATATATGTTCAGGGATTCATTGTATACATTTGTGTCTTACAGCCATGTCCTTACTTAGCCCTGAGGAGTCAGCACTGTTTTCAGTAACAGCTTAATAAGTGAGTAAGATCATATATTCATATTTAGCACACTCTTCTCCGATCTTAAGCACTCCCCCTACACTTTGTTACTGGTTAATGAGAAGGCGTGGCAATCACTTCTAGTTACCTATATAATAATCATTTCCACCTACATCCTTTTGAACAAAATTCTAATATTGTTTGTGATAGCAAGGTGCCCAATTAAATATATGTGTCCAAAGTCTTTTAACAGCTAAAGATGGCCAAGTGACCCTGGTCTAGCTAATGAAATTTAAGAATCCATCAGGTAGGATTCCAAGAAAGCTTTTTAAAAAGAGACAGACTTGCATAGCATTGACCTTTTGCTCTTCCCTTTTCTTCCTGCCTAGGGTGTGGTTGTGGTGACATTAAGCAGCTTGTTTTTAACACAAAGAGAGAAGACATGTAATAAGGATGGCAGAGAAGAAAGATAAAATGAGCCTGAGTCCTTATGGCATCCTAGACCTGCCATTCAATAACTTCCTACCAATAGATTCTTGGTATAGGAGAAAAAGAAACAAACCCCTATTTAGTTACGATGACAGTGTCAGATTTCTGTTATTTACAGACAAATGCAATCCTACCTGATGTATATGTGTAGGGGGAGAGAGAGAGACCACAAGCCAGCTGTAACAAAGCATAAGGAAAGTCCACATTGTACACATTCTAAGGAGATTTTTTCCCTTTTATTTTTAGTTGACACGTAATAATTGTACATATTAATGAGATACAGAGTGACATTTTCATACATATATACAATGTGCAATGATCAAATCAGGGTAGTTAGTATATCTATCACCTCAAACATTTATCATTTCTTTGTGGATAGGATTGCTTTCTTGATTTATTTTTCAGCAGTTTGTTATTGATAAATAGAAATGATATTGATCTTTCTATGTTGATTTTCTATCCTCTAGCTTTACTGAATTTGTTTATCAGTTCTGAGAGTTTTTCAGTGGAGTGTTTAGGCGTTGCTCTATGTAAGATCATGTTATCTGCAAAGAGGAACAATTTGACTTCTTCTTGTCCAATTTGGATGCCCTTTTTTCTTTCTCTAATTGCTCAAATATAATTACTCTGGCTAGGACTTCCAATACTGTGTTAAATAAGAGTGGTTAAAGTGAGCATCCTTGTCTTGTTAACACTCTTAGAAGAAAAGCTTTTAATTTTTCCCTGTTCTGTATGATGTTAGCAGAGGGTATGTCATATATGTCTTTTATTGTGTTTGGGTATTTTCCTTCTATACTTAATTAGTTGGAGTTTTTATCATGAAGCGATGTTGAATTTTAACAAATAGTTTTTCTGTGTCTATTAAGATGATCATATGGTTTTTGTCTTTCACTCTGTTAATAATGATGCATTACTTTCATTGATTTGCATATGCAAAACCACCCTTTCATCCCTGGAAAAAATAGCACTTGATTATAGTGAAATTTCTTTTTTAGGTGCTGTTGGATTTGGTTTGCTAGTAGTTTTCTGAGGATTTTTCATCTTTGTTCATTAGGAATAGTAGCCGGTAGTTTTCTTTTTTGTTGTGTCTTTGATTTTGGTATCAGGGTGATTCTGGCTTCACAGAATGAGTTAGGAAGAGTTCCTTCCTCTTCAATATTCTGGAATAGTTTGAGAAGAATTGGTGTTAATTCTTTCTTAAAAGGTAGAATTCATCAGTGAAGCCATCTTGTCATGGGTTTTTTGTTGTTGCTGAGAGACCTTTTATTACTGATTCACTCACGTTACTTATTATGGGTCTTTTCAGGTTTCCTGTTTCTTCTGGGTTCAATCTTAGTAGGTTATATGAGTCCAGGAATTTATCCATTTCTATATTTCCCAATTTTTTGGCATATAATTGTTCATAATAGTTTAACAATTCTTTGTATTTCTTTGGTATCAGTTGTAATGTCCCCTTTTTTCTTTTCTGATTTTATTTATTTGGATTTTCCCTCTTTTTTTCTAAGTCTAGCCAATGGTTTGTCAATTTTGTTTATCTTTTCAAAAAACTGAATTTTTTTTCATTTTTTTGTATTTTTTGGTCTCTATTTTATTTAGTTCTACTCTGATCTTTATTATTTCTTTTCTTCTATTAATTTTGGGTTTGGTTTGTTCTTGCTTCTAGTTCCTTGAGGTGCATCATTGCATTGTTTATTTAAAAATCTTTCTACTTTTTTGATGTAGGCCTTCATTGCTATAAACTTCCTCCTTAGCACTGCTTTTGGCATATCCCACGGATTTTGGTATGTTGTGTTTCTATTTTCATTCATTTCAAAAAACGTTTTATTTTCTTCTTTATTTCTTCATTGACCCACTGGTCATTCAGGAGTATGTTGTTTAATTTCCATATATTTGTATAGTTTCCAAAGTTTCTTTTGTTATTGACTTTTAGTTTTATCCTATTGTGGTCTAAGAAGTTACTTGATATGATTTTGATTTTTAAAAATTTATTGAGGCTTGTTCTGTGGCTCAACATATGGTCTATCCTAGAGAATGCTCCATGTGCTGATGGAAAGAGTGGGTATCCTATGGCTGTTGGATGGAATGTTCTGTAAATGTTAGGTACATTTGGTCTACAGTGCAGTGCTATGGTTTGAATGTTTGTCCTTTCCAAAACTTTTGTTGAAACTTAATCCCCAGTGTGGCAATATTGAGATATAGGGCCTCTAAAAGTTGATTGGGTTATGAGGGTTCTCTCTTCATAGATTAGTATAAATTCATATATTCATGGATTAATAGATTAGTGAATTAGTGGATTAATGATTTATCATGAGAATGGGACTGGTGGCTTTATAATAAGAGGAAGAGAAACATGAGCTAGCACACCCAGTCTCCTCGCCACGTGATGAGCTGTGCCACCTTGGAACTCTGCAGCGAGTCCCCATAAGCAAGAAGGCCCTCAGTAAATGCAGCCCCTCAACCCTGGACTTCTAAGCCTCCATAACTGTAAAAAAATCGTTTTCTTTATAAATTACATGGTTTCAGGTATTCTGTTATCAGAAACAGAAAACAGACTAAGACATGCAGTTTCTTTGCTGATTTTCTATCTAGATGATCTGTCCAATGCTGCAAGTGGGGTGTTAAAGTTTCTGACTATTATTATATTAGAGTCTATCTCTCTTTAGCTTCAATAATATTTGCTTTATATATAATATTTTGCTTTATATATCTGGGTGCTCCAGTGATGGGTGCACATATATATTTACAATTATCCTCTTGCTGAATTGATCCCTTCATCATTATATAATGACCTTCTTTGTTTCTATTTATGATTTGTGACTTAAAGTCTATTTTGTCTGATATAAGTATAGCTACTCCTGCTCACTTTTAGTTTGTGTTTGAGTGGAATATCTTTTTCCATGCCTTCACTTTTAGTCCATGTGTATCTTTAGAGGTGAAGTGAGTTTTTTATAGGAGCATATAGTTGGGTCTCGCCTTTTATTTTAATCCATTCAGCCCATCTATATCTTTTAATTAAGAAATTTAAACATTTTATATTCAAGGTTGTTATTAATAAGTGAGAACTTCCTACTGTCATTTTGTTAATTGTTTTCTGATTGTTTTGTGTATCCTTTGTTACTTTCTTCCTCTCTTATTGTTTACGTTTGTTGTTTGGTGGTTATCTGTAGTAATAACATTTGATTCCTTTCTTTGTCTCATTTATGTATCTGCTCAACCAGTGAGTTTTATTTACTTTTGTGTATATTCAGGATGGTAGATATTGTTCTTTTGCTTCCATATGTAGGACTCCCTTAGCATTTCTTAAAGGACTGGTCTAGTGGTGATGAATTTCTCTAGTTTTGGCTTGTCTAAGAAAGATTTTATTTCTCTTTTATTTTTGAAGACTAGTTTTGTTAGATATAGTATTCTTGGCTGACAAGTTTTCTCCTTTGTCCCCTCGCCCCCCAGCATTTTGACTATATCATCTCACTCTCTCCTGGGCTGTGAGGTTCCTGCTGAGAAAACTGCTTTTAGTCTGATGAGAAGTCCACATATGTCACTTGACACTTTTCTATTGTTGTTTTTAGGATTCTCTGTTTTTGACTTTTGACAGTTTTACAATAATGTGCCTCAGAGAGGACCTTTTGGTTTTAATCTATTTGTAAATTTTTGAGCTCGTTGTATCTGCATGTTTGTATTTCTCTTAATACTTGAGAATTTTTCAACTATTAATTGATTAAATAGGTTTTTGATGACTTTTTTAATCTCTTACCCTTCTAAAACTCTCAAAATGTTAGTATAGTTGACCCTTGAATGACATGGGTTTGAATTGCATGAGTCCATATATACATAGATTTTTTTCTGTACATACATATATATATTAGAAATTTTTTGGAGATTTGCAACAATTTGAAAAAACTTGCAGACAAACCACATAGCCTAGAAATGTAAAAAAAAATTTAAGAAAAAGGTACAGATGTTATGCATGCATGAAATATGTATGGATACTAATCTATTTTATCACTTACTAGCAGAAAATATACACAGATGTATTATAAAAAGTTACAACTTATTAAAACTTATGAACACAAACCTTACAGATCATACCTGGTGCCATTCAGTCAAGAGGGATATAAACAAACATAAGGATGCAGTATTAAATTATAACTGCATAAAATTAATTGTAGTACACACTGTACTACTGTAATAATTTCATAACCACCTTGTCTTGATATTGCGATGAGCTCTAGTGTTGTGAGGTATCTGCTTAAAATGCCTTGTGATGCTAATCATTTCTGCATGAGCACTTCATTTTTCCAGTAAATTCTCTACCACAACAAAAAGTAATGTACTGTGGTTCTTGTGTGTTTTTCATCATGTTTAGTGCAATACCATAAACCTTAAATAGCACCATGGAATCCATATAAAGTGCCACTAATGATGCTGGAAGTGCTTCTAAGGAGCAGAGAAAAGTTATGACATTATGAGAAAAAGTTGAATTGTTTGATATATATTGTAGATTGAAGCCTGCAGCTACTGTTGACCACCATTGCAGATAGATTATTCATCTTGTAAATAGACATAATAAACGTATGGTATCCAGTAAATACAGCACAGTATTGTAAGTGTATTTTCTTTTCCTTAGGATTTTCTTAATGACATTTTCTTTCTCTAGCTTGCATTATTTTAAGAATACAATATATAATATATATAACATACAAAATATATCTTAATAGACTGTTTGTTATCAGTAAAACTTCTGGTCAACAGTTGGCTGTTAGTAGTTAAGTTTTGAAGGAGTCAAAGGTTATACATGGATTTTTGACTGCCCCAGCTCTTGTATTGTTCAAGGATCAATTGTATTTGTTCACTTAATAGTGTCCCATATGTCATATAAGCTTTCCTCATTCTTTTTTATTATTTTTTCGTTCTTTATTTTTGTCCTGGCTGGATTATTTCAAAAGTCCTGTCTTCAATTTCAGAAATCGTTTCTTCTACTTGATCAAGTCTATTGTTGAAGCTCTTGATTGTATTTTTTATTTATTCATTGAATTCTTCAGTTCTAAGATGTCTGTTTGGTGCTTTTTATATGGTATTCATCTCTTTGATGAATTTCTTATTGAGACAATTAATTGTTTCTCTGCTTTCACTAAATGTCTATCTGTATTCTCTTGTATCTCATTGAGTTTCTGTAAGAGCATTAGTTTGAATTCACTTTATAGATTTCCTCTTCCTTGGCATCAGTTACTGGAGAATTATTGTGTTCCTTTGGAGGTGTCATGCTTTCTCATGTTTCTTGTGTCCCTACATTGATATCTGCACGTATGGTGTAATGGTTGCTTCTTCCAGTTTTATGGAGTGGCTTTCATAGGGAAAGTTTTTTCCCTGTATATATATCTATAGTGTCATATGGGTGGGGTGCTTTGGCTTTGATTCTGAGTAATGTTGTCTCTGTATGATTTCTTTAACTGTAATGAAGTCAGTGGTGTCTGAAAGTGCCTCAGTGGCCTAGGCTGTTGTTTGTGGAGGCTGTGGCATGGCTCTTTTGGGAACTAGATTGCTAGATGGGCCAGTCCTTGGGCCCCTGAGGGGCACATGTGGGTGCATGTCAGCCCAGCTGCTAAAGAGTACAATCGTTTCTTAAATGAATTTCCTGCTTCTGAATTTTCCCTGGAAGAGATCCTGAGCATGTAAAATCCAACAGAGCTTTTAGTACTTATTCGGAGAAAGAATGACAAAATTGGTAACTTGAGGGGCCTCAACACAATTTTCACTTCATGACAGTTGCTTACTTCTGAAGCTCAGAGATGTATTCATTTTCCTGGCTTTTAGAAACACATAGAGGACTTGGGAATTATAGCTCTCCCCTGTGAAAGTTGGTCCAAAGATTTTAATAGCACCCAGTTGCTGATGGCTTCCAGATGTGTTATCACCCAAATCTTGTTCATTCCAGGCAGTAGGCTCAATAAGTGCTTTGGTATGCCAAGCTAGGATCTTCATCTTTCTGTGGCTCTTCTGTCTCTGCTCTGGAAACACACACCTGGCCTTCTGGTAGTGCACCATTATCTTCAGGGACACAAAATCCAATCCCAGAGCCACAGGGAGAGCCACAGGATCCAGAATTTCTGGTGGAAGATGATGGGAGACTCTAAGAGAAATTTTTACTGAAAAGATTTTCTGATGAGTTGGTATAAAAGCCCCTTTCATGAATGCTGAGCATAGAGTTATTGTAAGACTGTTATTCCCTATCCCCTAATCTAATTAAATAAATCTTAAGTATTAGTAATTTCTAAAATGTCTAACATATTGTCTTCAATACTAAGTAAGAAATAAACATGAAAAAGTAATGGCTTCTGCCCTCAAAAAGCTTATTAGAGATAACTAGATAAGCACATAAATGTATATAATACAAAGCGGAGTCTACTATACACCATGAAATAGGTACAGATATAATAGATGGAAACATTTCATTTTGTTGAAAGGATCTGAAAAGCTTCATAGAAGAGGCCTTGAAGAATGGACAGGATTATATTAAGTTGAAAGGTTAGGACACTTTCAAAGAAGGATATGACATGGAGAGAGGCATGAGAGTTGGAACTTGCAAAGTATGACCTTAAGAGTTACTAGCTGCCATATAAAGTATACTAATTTTTTCAGCTCCTAACAACTGTCAAAATATCAGTTAACTTATTCTGATCCCTCATTTACATTTTAATTTTGCCACCTCTGACACTTTCGTCAGAGAAATATTTTATTTCTCCATTTAGTTCTAGCAATGAAGGTGGAAACTTGATGACATTGGAATTTGGGGGTATTAATGTAAATGTGAATTTTTTATTTGTCCCTACTGTCTATGAGACAGTTTGGAATATACTAGGACATCTTTAGTTTTCTGATGACTTAAACAATGTCTATTTTAATGCTATTGGGATTATAATAATTACAATCTCCATGACTACTTTTGCCCACTGCATAAAGTGTGATGGTTTTTAATTGTACTCCTTGTCAAGTAAAAGAATGTTATACAAAGGAATTGATAAAGCCTATGAACTGATAAGAGTGTATACTTTGTGAATTTTTCTACAGTGTGGGAGAGTCCCTAATGAATCTTTATTCACCACTTATCTTCTTTATTTTTAAAATGCAGCCCATGACATAGTTTTTTGTTTGACGGTGGGATGAAGTGGTTACCCATCTTCAAAGTTACCAAGTAATTCATACTATGGAAATGTTTGCATATAAATCCACATACGCATCCTGAACATATCATCTGAATGATTATACAGACTATAAGAATTTCAGAAAAGAAATTTAATTAATGAAAAGTGTATATCAAAAATCAGGTCACTGTGTAGGCATACAGAAGCTGAATCAATGCTACTCTTGAGACTGCCACATGTGCTGGGTAGACTGTGCGCTGTTCAATTCTAGAGAATGGCATTCATGTCATAGTGTATGGAATGACAGCCTTGTTGCTGGGCGGGGCACAAGCTCCACAGCTATACAAGGCAGCCCAAGCCATTCTTTGGGTTGTCTTTCTGTTTTGCTTATCACAACTGAAGGGGTTTCCTTGCCAAGTTTCCCTGTTTTTGTCTTCTGTCTTTCCTCTGCCTCTTACTTTTCCTGGAAACTTGGCAGTGGGACCCATTGGCAGCTCTGTTATCTTGGGCTGTTTCTTGGCTGTGTCTTTGACTTTCTGGTTTATATGAAAACTGGCATTCATGCATCCATGGTCTTTACTGGGAGATTAGTGGGGAAGTTTTCTTTGTGTTTCCATTTTTTTCTCCTTCGAGATGCCAAGATGTTTCCTTACCTACGAGTTGTTGGAAGAGAATCATATTTTGCCTTTATGTCCTTGTATTAGGGTGACTATGTAACATATTGTCCAATCAGGGACACTTTAAGACATGCGGTCATCTTAATACACAAAGAGCAAACATGATTCTCTAAGAAGAATAATTGCTAATAACACTGGAATAACAGGTGTAAATAGGTATAACTGTTCTGGGTGTCTTGGTGTGTCTGGTCACTGACTTTTCTCTTTCTCACAACTGAGATGCAGTAGAGTCATACCTTTAAGGGATGATGCTATAGTTTTGGAATATTTCCATTCAGTAAGTAAATAGCCCTTGTCTTGCTGCTCCTGAGTGTGCCCTCATCATGTGGCACTTCCTCTGAGACTTTCCAGGTAGCCCTACTCTTTAGCATCTAAATTGGTAATCTTTGGCATGGATGGAGGCCTTAGGGCCCTGTGCTGGGGCTAAGCTTGGCATCTTCTCTGTGCCCTAGCAGTTATTAAATACTGTTAATATTACCTCAGCCCTTTCCTATCTATCTACAAAGCCCCCTTTCCTCTGTAACTTTATTTGTCATTCTGTCAATGTCCAGTCCCAGAACTGCAAAGACACCGAAGCTTTATTTTGCCACTTCATCCCTACATACATGTGTGCTATATTCAATTTTCTAGATGTTATTTATGCACATGTAGTAAATAGCAAGATATTTTTCTGACTCAAGGAAAAGGTATTTGATTTTGTTATCAACATCACGGAACAGCAGTGTGATTACAGTCACTTTAAGCAAGCAGCTTTGAAAGGAGAGCTCGGTCTCTCTTCACAGTCACAGCACTGTGGAAAGATTGTTTCTGTCTGTGGTTCCACTCCCCTGACTGGAATGTGGAGAAGACGACTGGTTACATGAATAAGATTAGAAAAACTAGAGGAGTGTTTCAAAGAGAGTTATAACTAAACAGAAGGTAGAAAACTATTGTGTCTTTTGCTTAAAAATCACATAACAAATATTTCCAATCATTGGGTCAAATTAAGACCTATCCAGGAGCAGTAAAGAAAAAGAAAAAAAAAATGAGATTTTGTGATTGATGAAACAACAAACCTCCCTTTTAGGGAGCACCAATTACAATATAAGGATGAAATACTTCCCTCCTATACAGCAATTGTGAATTAGAGGATGAGCTCTGGATCAAAAGTTGATATTCTCATGACTTTATATAAATGTGAGATCTAAAATCTTTAAAATGCTAAGAGGTAATCGATAAGGACTTTTTTGAAAAGTTGGTGTCTTTTTTGTAATGCACAAAACTGAGATAAGGGGAAAACAGAAAGTCTAGGGATGTGGCAAAGCTGTGGAAAGAACATTATGATCTGCTGTCAGGCAGATCTGCATTCGAATTCCGATTCTGCCTTCTGCTAACTAATCTTTGTGTACAATGACTTCCTTGTCTTAGAACAAGGTAAATGATACTTTCCCTATGAAGTTGTTGTCAAGATTTAACAATTTAATGTAGGCAAAAATACATATTGGCATGCCTATTCCACAGTAAGTGCTTAATAAATTTGTACTTTAGAATCTGGGATATTTTGATGCAGAGTGCAGGAACTAAGGGACTAATTTTCAAGAAAGAGCCTAAGGCAAAGAGAATGGAAGGGTCAGTGGAACCTGAACACTGGATGAGTCTCCATACGTTGGGGTCTGTGGAGTGTGTGGAGAGCTGGCAGAAGAGTACACGATGAAGGAAGAAGAAAGGATGAAGCTGGGGCTCCCAGAGAAGGTGTCAGTGGTTAGCAGCTGACTTCATGTATTAGGTTATGATCAAAGAGCAACCTGGCATATACATGGTGCCCTTGCATCTCTGGGGATCAAAAGGAGGCTTGTGGCTATTTCTTTGCCTAGAATGAGAAGAAAAAAGGCATACTGTCAGAATGATTGCACCCTCATGGGTCAGTTTACAGCATTGTTGGGTTTATATAACCTGAGGTTCATGGGATCCTGGGGGAGATGTAAGTGTATTTTGGGAGACCCTTTCACCAGCCCCCTAGAATTGTGTGCAAAACTTGTGTTTTCTGGGAATAGATTCCATTGCTTTCTTTGGATTTAACAACAATGCCTGATTATTGTGGTTCTGGTAGTTAACTCCGCAATACTCATCTCATAGCTCCCACATTGTACAGCAGCAATATATTTGGGGGAATTAATATCTGTTTTTGGGAGTGTACTTAATCTAAGGCTAACTTCATGCTCTTTTGCAATAACTGATTCAAATTTAGAGACAATAGAAAAATAAACCTATTGTACCCATCACCCAGCTTCCCCCTAATCATTGTTGAGAGGAAAAAGCTGCTCTTTCTCTAAATACACATGTCTGAAGAAGCATATGGCCCAGCCTGGAAACCAGCCTACAACCATGAGAGGAGGAATCTGACACTGTGAATGGAAGAGCAAAGGGATGAGAAGCCACTGGTTCAACAATTGTCCTGAAAGCTGGCCTACATCTGGACTTCCTCTCCTGTGAGGAATAATAAAGAATAATAAATGTTCTTATTACTTAAACAAGCTTGAATAGGGTTTTCTGTTAGTTGCAGCCAAGCATATCCAAATAGCCCCCAAAGTTTGAGAGCCAGTGGTTTACACTAAAAGCTGAGGAATCATAGTGAATGCTTAAATGAACTGTTTAACATTTTAAAGCCATTTCAGCATAACTGGATAATGTAATGTATTTGTGTACTTTACCTCATCTACAGTGGTTAAATAATTTGTGCCTTTTACTCTGATGCAATTGTAGGAGTGCCCTTGAACCCTTTTATAGTGGTAAGGGATTAAAAGAGTGCTACCACAGAAAAAGACATGGGGAAAGGAGAGTTGAGTGTGTATGTGTGAGGTCTTTAATTATGCAGTGTATGCATTTTCTGGAATCAGCAGTTCAGAGAAACTGAGGTATAAAAGAAATGTAATTGGTTGGATATATAATATAACTGCCTGAAAAGGGGGAACTGTCTGCTTTTAGGTCTTGACCTAGAATGCCCCTTGCTAGCTTTTTGGTTCAAAAGTGAACCTTCTGTTTTGGTATTTGGCATGGGCGATTATAGTGCTCTTGCTGCATTGATAATTGTATGGTGTGTGGGCACCACCCAGCTTGCACTCTTCCCCTGACTCTGCAATCTGCAGAGACACAGATAAATCCTAATCCAAATGTTAGTGGAGCACTATCTATGCCAGATCTTACTGATATGTACCCTCTTGTCCAGACTGCAGGGCCCACATAGGCACATCATCTTCCTTTTTCTCTACAGCACTCTCACCGAAACCCCACATTCCACTCAGAGTCCACTGGCACTTTCAAATGCTCTCACTACCACTTTAGGTTATAAAAGACTTGGGAGGATGGGTAATCTATGGCCCTCTCATGGCTAGATGTGCTGTGCTATCTCTACAGACCTCCCCATGACTTTTTGAAGGTGTTTCTTCCAACATTCCAGACAGAAAGCTGGGCAAACATCTACTTTACTCTTGGATCTAAACTCGAGGGGAAATCTGAGGGGAATTCTGTGGGTCTGTCCTTACTGCTCTCCTAGTTGCATTTTTACAATGACCTAGATTAATGCATAGAAAGCATGGTATTTTGGCCTGTAGATGATGATACAATGCTGAGAGAAATAGCTGAACATAAAATAATAGCCTCAAACACTTGTCTAGTGTTCACTATATCCACTCTTCTATGCGATTTACATAAATTAGCTCACTTGATTCTTATTTCATATTATAGATGATGAACTTGGTGCATAGGAACATCAAGTTACTTGCCCAAGGCCACACAGCAAGGAAATGATGGAGTTAAGGTTTGAACCCAAGTGGACTGGCTCTAAAGTACATGCTCTTAATTATTAGGTTCTGATGCCTTTAGAATGGCATAATAGAACAGATTCTTCAGATTTGCTAAAAACAAGGGGCAGAAAACAATAGGGACATGACTGATTTTATAATAGTGTATATGGAAAAGACAAAGACTTTTAGTTGGTCATAATCTGGATTTGAACAGCAGAGAATAGCTGCTTCTAAAAGGAAGCAGACCTCTGACCGAAAAAAAGAATGTTTCAGAAGACAGGAGTAAATGTTCCTTCATACTCTAACAACTGTGATTCACAGGACTATGCTGGCATAGTTTATTTAAGTCTGGTGTCAGAGTTCATGAGCAATGTTGTCAGACTCAAGATGTCTAGAACATTAACCAAAATTATCTTCAGTCCGGTGACGACTTCTTGTGAGGTGGGACAGAAGCTTGGCAAAAAGGGTAATGGTAGTTTTCAGGTATTCTAAGAATTGTCACAAGAAAGAGGTATGGACTGTGAGGTTACAGGATCACTATCTCAGCTCAAGTCCAGAACAAACCGTCTAAATGTTCAAAGTCTTCAGAATGTTCAAAGACAATAGCCAGGGCTACCTCATTAAGTAGTGAGCTCTCAGGCAGTATAAGTTTCAAGAAGTATTTGGATGACCATTGGTTGAACATCTTATTTGTTGAGAAATAATGTCAATTGGATTACCATTCCAACAAAACAGTTTTAAGAATCCATCTGGCTTTTGAAAGGTAGTTTTTAGCACCCCCCCCAAAAAAATGACACAATTTTCTCACACGGTTGCTAACTATTAATAGAAAATATCAAATAAGTATAGGCTTCTCAAAACTCATATTAGCACATACTGATGGGAAATATTACCAATAAAATATGAAAGAATAATACTCAAAAGGAAACTTCTAAACTGCTTAATATGTATTTTGCAAAAATGTTGGAAACTCAATTTCACATGGATATTTTCCTGCCACTTCAGTGTTCTTAAGTTCCTTGCCTTTGGGAAGATACTGCGATTAATGAAAATGTGAAGCTAAGTGGCTGAACACCCTGTCGAGATGCCCTGTACAGCAAGTGCACCTGTGATAAGTGAGGAAGGAGAAAAGGTTACCGTAGAGAGATGAATTCTGCGTAACCCCGAAGAACATGTCTTGTGAGTCATCTGTGTTCACATTTCTTTGAACTTTGTCTATCCTAAGGGAGATGAAGCAATTACGTAGACATAATGTCTTACCCTTTTAGTACAATGCATCCCACATTCCTCAGCCCATTCATCATCATCAGTGGTATTTGTATTCAATGCTGTCATGCAGAGCCACTTGTCAACAATTATTAAACTGAAAGCCATAAGGTTATACATTTAGGAGAAAAAGCAAAACCAATTTTACAATGTGTCCTATGAAGACATCCATCCATTAAGGGAAAAAAATCACTAAGGAGCTCTTCAAAGATACGTTTGCATCAAGGATTATCTCCAGAGACCTAAGAAGTAAATGAAGTGATTTATCTGTCACTCAGAATTTCTCTTCCCTGAAATGGAATCCACGATGGTTGTAATACTGCCGCACAGCAGCTTTTCTTTCTCTTTCTGTTCTCCATTTTACCTATGTTCTCACACACTGACTGTGAAAGCCTTTTTCTCTGGACTTTCCTCATTGCCTACTTTTGTTCTGTGAAAACAAACAATAAAAATACTCTAAGATTTCATTAGGAGAGACATTTTACGTAGCGAGTACTCTGGTATGTTGTTTGTACTATCCTTCCAACTTCTTAGAAAAAGAGAGTGTTTTAAATACATTTATTTCTCTTCTTTTCCTTCCTTTTACCATTCCTTTCGAAATAAAATTTTCTAATTAATTTTCTGATACTACTAATAAAATAGCTCATATATAGTGCTTGCTATGTGCCAGGCAGTGTTCTAAGCCCATTACACATATTGACTCATTTAATTTTCTCAACAACCCTAGGAAGTAGGCAGTATTGTCAAATCCTTTCATAGAAAACTGAGGTATCAAGAGGCTATATAACTTGCCAGTGGTTACATGGCAAACTTCATGCCTGACCCAGTGACATACCCCACTCCTCTAACTCTAGGGTCTTCCAGGGCAGTGATTTCCTTAAAGATTAAGGAAGATGGAAACTAACATATACTTAGCCTCTAATTAGAACCATGAGAAGCTGATGTTTTCGTATATTTAATAAGTTAAACAGTGCAATTTCATATGGGTCAACATCACTGGAGTTTTATCATCCCCATTTTTATTTGCACAATTTATATGAAAATAATTACAGAAAATATACTATTTTTAAGGCAAGCATAATCCTATTACCAAGAAATAATTGTTAGTATGTTTTATATGATTTATTTATTGTATAAATCATAAGTATAGATCAAACATCCCTAGCAGCTAGTATCTGCGGTAATGCTACATCTTAAAGGAAATTTAAAAAATACAAGTTCCATGAAAATAAAAGTACAATATATCAAAATTATGAAATTCATTAAAGCAGTGCTGAGAGGGAAATTTATAGCACTAAATGCTTACCTTAGAAATGAAATGTCAAATCAATAATCTAACTTCTTATCTTAAGAAACTGGAAGAAAAATAGTAAGATAACCCCAAAGAAAGCAGAGGATGGAAATAGTAAAGATGAGACAGAAATCAATGATCTTGAAAACAGAAAAACAATAGAGAAATCAGTGAAACAAAGAACTAGTTTTTTGAAAAGGTCAATAAAATTGATAAACATTTACAAAACTAAAAACAAACAAAATAAGACTAAAACTACATATATCGTGAATGAAATGGCATATCACTACAGACCCTGCAGACATCAAAAGAATAATAAGGAAATATTACAAACAGCTCTACATACATAAATGTGACTGCTTACTTGAAATAGACCAATTCCTCAGAAAGCACAGACTACAATTCACTCATTAAATAGATCATTTGAATAGCCTTATCCCCTTCCCCCAAAATCCCTCTAGGCCCAGATAATTGCACTGGTGAATGGTTCCAAACATTTAAAGAAGAATGAATGCCAATTCTATAAAAACTCTTCCAGAAAATAGAAGAAGAGAGAACACTTTCCAGTTCATTTTATGTGGTCAGCACTAACCTCATACCAAAATCTGTCAAAGACATTACAAGAAAAAGATAAACTATTGAGCAATATCCCACATGAACAAAAATACTCCATAAAATATTAGTGAATCAAATCTGGCAATATGTGAAAAAGGGTCATAAACAACAACTAAATGGAGTTAATTACAGGAATGCAAAGTTGGTTTAATGTTTGAAAATCAATCAATGTAATCTATTATATTAACAGACTGAAGGAAAAGACCACATGATCAGATCAATTGATGCAGCAAAAGTGTTTGAAAAGTTCAATATTCATATTTATCAGTTCTATATTCAAAAATTCAAATTTAATATTTATGAGTTTTATAAAAATTCAGCAAAAAACCATTTTAACATCAAAAAAGCATCTATAAAAATGGCATAGCTAACTCAATACTTAATTATGAAAGACTGAATAATTTTTTAAAAAGCAAGAACATTTAATCTCAACTCTTTTATTTGACATTGTACTTATAAGTTCTAGCCAGTGCAATAAGACAGGTAAAAGAAATAAAAGCATATAGATTTGAAATGAAGAAATAAAACTCTGTTTATAGATAACAATTATCTATATAGAAAATCTCAAGAAAACTATAAAAAAAGGCTCTTAGGATAAATAAATGAGTTTAGCAAGGCTACAGGTTACGAAGACAACATATAAATACCAATTGTATTTCTATATACTAGCAATGAACAATTGGAAACCAACATTAAAAAGCAGCACTGTATATAACAGCTCTATAAAAAAGGAACTATTTAGGTACAAATATAAAAAGATATGTAGGATCTGTATGCTGAAAACTATAAAACACTGATGAAAGACTTTTAAAAAAAATACCCAGATAAATGGTAAGACATATTGTGTTCATAGATTGGAAGATTCAAAAGTTAAGATGTCCATTCTTCTCAAATTGACCTAAAATTCTAATGAAACTTCTAGCAGAATTTTTAGAATTATAGACAAGCTGATTTTAAAATTTATATGGAAAGGCAAAGGAGCTGGAATACTTTAAATAATTTTACAAAGAAGAATAAAGTAGAAGACTCATACTACCCAATATTAAGTTTTACTATAAAGTTACAGTAATTAAAAGAACATGATATTAATAAGTATATAGACACATAGTAAATGAAACAGAATAGAGAATCCAGAGATTTATCCACACAAATTTAGCCAAATATGGATGATTGATTTTTAAACAAAGGTACAAAGGCAATTCAATGGAGTAAGCATAATCCTTTCTTTTTTAAATTAATTAATTTATTAATTAATCTATTGCCTTCCCTTATTGTAAGTCTAAGGGCATAGTCCTTTCAAAAATCAGTGCCTAAACAATCGGACAGCTATAGGCAAAGAATTAAACTTTGACCTAAATATCTTACCTTATACAAAAATTAACTCAAAATGGATCACATTTCTGAATATAAAACAAAAATCTATAAAACTTTTAGAAGAAAACATAGGAAAAAAATTTCATGACCTTGAGATAGGCTAAGTTCTCAGCTATGACACCAAAAGCATAATTCCTTAAAAAAATTGATAAATTGGACTTCACAAAATTAAAAACTTTTGCTCTGTGAAAGACACTGTAAAGAGAATGAAAAAGACAAGATACAGTCTGGGAGAAAATATTTGTAAATCACATATTGAACATCCAGAATATATAAAGAACTCTCAAACCTCAGCAATAAGAAAACAATAAACCCAGTTAAAAAATGCGCAAAAGACTTGAACAGACATTTCGACAAAGAAGATATTTGGATGGAAAATAAACACATGAAAAATGTCTAATATCATTAGCCATTAAGATAATCCAAATTAAATCCACAATAGAATACCACTACACACCTATTATTATAGAAAGATTTAAAAAAAAAACAAAAAAACAAAAAAACCTGACAATTCCAAGTGCTAGCAATGATACAGAACAACTGGAACTTTCATACATGTTGATGATAATGCAAAATGGTACAGCCACTTTAGAAGAGAGTTTTATAGTTTTTTAAGAAATTAAATATATGTTTATTGTATGACCTAGGATTCTCACTCCTAGGTATATGACAAATGAAAACTATATTCACATAGCAAAATGAAAGCCTATGTTCACACAAAAAACTTGTACATATATGTTTATAGCAGTTTTATTCATAATCATCCCAAATTTGGAAACAACCCAGACACCCTTCAACAGGTGAATAGATTCACTGTGGTGCATCCATACAATGGAATATTATTCAGCATAAAAAGGAATACCATAACATGATGAATCTCAAAGCCAAGCTGAGTGAAAAAGCCAGTCTCAAAATACTACATATTTATGAGTTTATTCACATGACATTCTGGAAAATGTAAACTATAGAGATCAGTGATTACCAGGGTCTAGGGGTGGGCATATGGTTTTACTATAAAGAGGAAGCATGAAAGAGGTTTTGGGTGTTATGGAACAGCTCTATATCCTGATTGTGGTCCTGATGGTGGCCACAAATCTATAGATGTGTTAAAACTTATAAGAACTCTACATAAAAAAGATCAATTTTACTATATATAAATTTACAAATAATTTTTAAAAGTTTAAAGAAATAATTATAAGTGTGAAATTATTCAACAAATATGTGGAAGATCTATAAGTTTCTTTAGAAATATAGATAAACTTCAGATTGGTTCCTATAATTCAGAGATTCTTTATTACAGTCAGTTTTCATATCCATAAATCATTCAAATATAATTTAGAAGTCATAAAACTAATGAAAAGTACCTTGACTTTGGGAAATTCATTTAATATTTTCAGATTCAGCATCTTCACCTTTAATGTAAGCTACTGTCCCAGTTTACTATTAAAATCACTTTCAGCTCTAATACTATGTGACTTCTGTGTTCAGATGATCTCTAGAATCAGCTGCAGTTTTTTCTGAGAAAGCTTTTCATAGCATCTCATAAGTAAAAGTTTATTTTATCTAATTATCTGCAAGATACATAAATCCTTATACACATTCCTGATAAGATGCTCTCCAGATATGGTAGCCCACATGTGTCTGAGCAAGTATGGTCAGACCTCAACAAATGGCTACTTTGGGGTTGATGATTACAGAGAATGAACATATAATATGTTTAATACAAATAATTAAGTTAGGATCTAACATTTATCATTTTATAGCAGTGCATACTCTCACCAGTAAGTAGTAGTAAGAGCAAAACCTATGATCTTAAAATCATCATGGCATACATCCATGTTCATAGCAGCATTATTCAAAGTAGCTAATGAAGCTACTGTGTAAGCAGGAAGCAACCCAAGTGTCCACTGACAGGTGAATAGATAAGCAAAACATGGTATACACATACCATGGAAAATTATTTGCCTCAAAAGGGAAGGAAATTCTAACATATGCTATAACATGGATAAACCTTAAGGCATTATGCTAAGTGAAATAAGCCAGACGAAAAGACAAGTAATGCATGATTCCACTTACATGAGGTACCTAGAGTAAACAAACTCATAGAGACAGAAAGTAGAATAGTGATTGCCAGAAACAGGAGGAAGGGGGAATGAAGAGTTGTTTAATGGGTGTAATGTTTTAGTTTTGCAAAGTGAAAAGAGTTGTGGAGATTGGTTGCACAACTGTGCGAATGTACTTAACACTATTGTGCACTTAAAAATGGTTAGGATGATAAATTTTATATGTATTTTACCACAACCAAAAAAAATCACTATGGTAAATATTATAGTTAAACATATCTGTGATGGTTATTATAGTTATACATATCTATAATTTTATGTGTCAACTTGACTGAGGCTACAGAGTGCTCAGATATTAGGTTAAACATTATTCTGGGTGTGTCTGTGAAGATGTTTCTGGATGAGATTAACATTTAACTCTGTAGACTGAGTGAAGCCGATGATCCTCCCCGAGGTGGGTGGGCCTTTCTAATCCACTGAAGGCCTGAAAGAAAAAAAGGCTGAGCAAGAGATAATTAGCTCTCTCTGCCTTCCTGTCTTTGAAGTAGGACATCATAGGTCTTACCCTGCCTTCAGACTTGGACTTGGACTGGAATTTACAGCATGAATTCTCCCGGTTCTCAGGCCTTTGAACTGCAGATCTTAGGACTTCTTGACCTCCATAATTGTGTGAGCCAATTACTTATAATAATTTTTAATTAATTAACATCTATTGGTTCTGTTTTTCTCTGTATTAGTTAGAATCCTAATACATATCTTTTTTTCCACTTTTTTAAGAATAACTTTTCTAAAGTGTTGGAGTCATGTTTTAAAGTGTTTGAGCCATATGGTCAAGCTGTCCACAGAAACCCTATACCAGTTTACACTCCCATTAGTGTTTCAAAGACAGCCTATTATCTTACACTTTTGCCGGCACTGAGTGTTCTCTTTTGTGGTGGAGTTGCAATAGCCGTTTCCTCCTCTTCTTTCCTTTTAGCTGGACACAGGCTTCTTGGAATAAAGATTTCTTCTTCACATCTCCTGCAGCTAGATGTGGCAATATAACTAAGTTCTAGCAAAGGGATCTATAAACAAGTGGTACATGCAGTTTCTCGAATGTTTTCTCTAAGCGAGGGACATGTCCTCTTTCCCACATCTTTGTAACTGCTGCTCAGACTGTAGATATGAGCGATGGTCCAGCAGCTGTTTGGGGCTATGATTTCCACAGTTTGAAAACCACATGTGGAGCAGCGACAAGATGGACAGGCCCTGTGTCCCTGACACCTGAAACTGCACTAGGAACTCTGGACTTCCTGCCTCCAGGATGTCAATGGGAAGGAAATACACTGCTAACTTCTTTAATCTATTTGCAGCTAAATTTGTCCTTACTAATACTTCATTCTTTTTAGTCTCTATGACATAGGTGAAAACTAATATTTAATTTTTTGAATACATACCTCTCTTGTCAGCTGTCTGGAAGTAATAATTTCTGGAGAGTTATTCCTACTTTGAGCTAAGCAAAGTAGAGAGCACAGGGAGAGTTTTCTCTTCTTTTCATATCTGTAATGACATACTGCTAGGGTTCTTCTAAATATGAAAGACCCTGGGCATGTTAGATCCTGACTGTAATGCCAGCACTTTGGGAGGCCCAGGCAAGAGGATTGCTTGAGACCAGGAGTTATAGACCAGCCTGGACAACATAGTGAAATCTCATTTCTACTAAATAATTAAATAAAATGAAGTAAATTTATTGATATTGACTTTCTCTTTAATTGAGAGATTGTTTGAAAGATAGCATTGCTAAGATCAACAGGTATTTATTGAAATATTCTATTCAATTCAATTGATACTTAAAAAGAATGCTTAGATTTTAATAGTAATGCTTTAGAGTATTTTAATGATAAAAAATAAAAGTGTCAGATCTTGCTGATTCTTTCAATAAAATAGAACTAACTGAAATTAGAAACTGGATCTAATATTTCTAGTGAATTTAAGCCTTGGTCGTCTTGAGGTGGGATGGGGAAGAAGCACAGTGAACTGATGAAATCTCGGTATTATGGTTTTCAAACTTTAGTTTGCATCAAAGACACATGGAGAGCTTTTCTAAAACACAGATTGCTGGGCCCCATGTCTCCAGATTTGTTTGACCATATCCTCTTTGGACAAATAGAATGGCAGAATAAACAGTTCTGGTGCACAACTGCTCCATTGTTTCAAGGATGGTGCCACCTTTTTGGAGTAATTGCAACTCAAGTGTCTGTTTAGGGAAAAGACTTAGAAGATAACAGGAATGGCAAGATGCAGAGCACATTGCACTTCTTGAAGTTCTTTGAGTTCACTGCCTAGTTTCTTTAAGCCCTTGGACTGATTTTCACTAAACAGACCAATTTCTGTCAAATGTAAACTTTTGCTTATTTCCAAGGTAGAAGCATCGTACAAGACCTATTTTCTACTTCAGCATATCCAGGGAACTCTCTCCTTTCACCATTAGAGAGTGAAGCCACATGTCCTCCTCTCATTCCCTGACAGAGTCCGTGATGCAACTAAGTTTATGTCACAGTGTTCCTGGAGAACACTCAACCACTATTATATTCTTCTTGGCTACATTTCAGCTACATGAAAATTGCTTTAACTATTGCTGACTTCACCAATCTCTTCCCCTTTCCTGCATTTAGCAATAACTCAGAATTATAATGTATTTAAATGAAAATAAACTTTCAGCTACAGGATAAATTTATAGGTGGGGTTTCATAACAGTTTTGTTTAAAGATGTCATGGTATATTGCTGATATTTAACTTGGTATTTATTCATTCTGGCATTTTATTCTTAATTATCAAGTTGCTATGTTGGGTGTCATTTATTTTAAGTGACGTTTTCCCCAGATAAAACACATCTGTGTGGAAATTTTTTCATTTTTCCACCTCAAACTCTGCAATCAGGATAACAGCAAAAGGACAGATGAGATATAATCCCAATTTACAGATGTGATGTATTTTATTATATGAGTTGGAGATTTTAAACACCACATGAAAAAGATAAGGAAATAAACTTAGAAGAGAATTTTAAAATTGTTTAATTTAGTTATTTTGTTTTAGAGATTTAAAAAAAAGCTTTAAAAATGAGATTTGGAGAGGTTAGGTAACTTGTTTAAGGTCACACAACTAAACTAGTGACTGAATTAGTACTAGAAACAGGTCTTTTAATGATCAGTAAAGTTAATATTACATGAAGTGAACTGAATCCCAGGATTTCAAAGAGTATATAAATTATTATAATTTTTTACGTCTATTTGATGAGGGGTTTTCTTAAACTCATAATTCAGATATATTTTGAAAGGAAAAATATTGCACTGCAGGATTTAGGTACCAATGTACTTCCCAACAGTCTGTTAAAATGTTTGATTTAAACCAAGTAAAACTGGTTACTACTAATGACGTATTCCTGCTGATTTGTGAGGAGCTACAAGTAAGTGGTACAGGGAGAACAGGGAAGGGGTGAAGATGATAAAGAGAAGCCACAGCTGAGATAAATGGCCCAGATGAAATGTATTTGGAATACACTTTTTCTTTGATAACGTTCTCAGCATTTAACATTCTCAATATCTCAATGTCTGCATCTAATGTTCAGACTTTTATTTTCCTTCACCCTATATTGTTCCCACCATGGCTTAAGACGCATATGGATAAATGCTAGCACT
This sequence comes from Cheirogaleus major, assembly GCA_963574435.1. Taxonomy (NCBI): domain Eukaryota; kingdom Metazoa; phylum Chordata; class Mammalia; order Primates; family Cheirogaleidae; genus Cheirogaleus; species Cheirogaleus major. The sequence goes on along the minus strand of CAUYPO010011372.1, from coordinate 20,017 downwards.
GATGACAATACTACATTTTCATGACAAATCAGTATTCTTTTAATTGTATATAATACAATTGTATTAATAAAATGAATGCAATTTTTAAAAAAATTTCAAATATTAATTCTTATTTTTTGAGTTGAGTTATAAAGAGTAATTAGGTTGTTAAAACTTTGGCTAAAATTTAGCTTTAAACGATCAGTTTTCATCTTGAAGATTTTGTGGCCATATATGGCTGAATGAACTCAGGACAAAAGCACCTAGTCAGTTATATCAAATTCATTCAGTTTGGTTGACCAACAGGCCAGTTTAGTTGGATAAAAGCACAGTCATATCAAATGTCAAAAGTGAGAAATATCGATACTTTGTCTACTCAATGATTTGTTTGTAAGTTTGAATACATTACAGGGAGCAGAACCTCCAAGAGAATGCCAGAAAACCATCTCCTCTGCTCTCATCTTATCTTGGCTTTGCTGTATTTGTCTCTGTGCTTCAGAGCATGTGGGTGACGAGAATTCATTTCCTTTCATGTCTGTGACTAAGGGAAGAATCATTAGTCTGCTCCAAAATTGTGAATCAGATCAGACTATGAAAAATATTGAAGACAGCTATGTCTGTTCCAGAAAAAGAAGTATATCAAAGCTCATATGTTGCCCCTCTGTGTTTGATTCTCTGCTTGTAGAGAAATGATTAATAAGAGTAAGATCTAACATGTATTTTTTGTTGCTATATGTAAGTACTACTTAATGTGAATAAGTTATTTAATGCTTAACACTACCTAATAGGGCATTTCACTTATTAATATTTCCATTTTACAGATAAAGAAATAAAGGCAGAATGAAGTTAAACTACTTGCTTAAGATTAAGTAGCTCATAATTGGCAGAACTGAGATTTAAACCCAAATCTTAATCATTCTGCTCTTCTTCTTGGTCAGAGCTCAGGTTAGAAATATTTTAAAAGAAGACAATCTGTGAATCAAAACAAATTACTCATGGAAATTAAAAACCTACACTAAATTAGAAATTTAGCAGATGCCTTGAGATATTAGTCCATCTGGTTGTTTGGAAACAAGAATTGTAATTATAGCTTCTATAAACAACCACCTCAGGCTAACTGGGGCTATACAGGGATAGAAAACATTTTGTGAGAAAACTTAGTGCATTTTTTGTCTTCAGTGATGCGATGACTAGAACAACAATTTTGAAAGTCATTTGAATTACTGGGTTCTTTTTTCAACAAGTATTTACTTGTTAGTATTATAAATGGTTTAAAGAATTTTAAGACATAGTTCTTGTCTTCATGGAATATACTGATCGGAAAACTGTTCATTCCCATTATACATTAGACAACCATATATCACCACATAGGGAAATTATGTTTTGTTAAGTGCCACAATGAATGGTACAGACAACATACCCTTGCAATCCCTAAACTTTGCTAGACATAGTCAAGTACAAGCAGAACAATGTGGACCATGCATGAGAAGTTTCATGAAGGAGGTGAGCTCGAGCTAGGACTGGAATCCTAGGTAAAATTAAGAGGGTGGAAAAGCAGGCATGCTAAGTGGGAGGTAGGATCAGCTTGTTATGTTCTAGAGATATTGAGGAAAGAGCTGTGGCTGGAACAAAGAAGTTGCAGAGAACAGTGGGGTGAGTAAGGTTAGATCATAGGCTTAGGAGTTTGAATTATATCTTACAGTAGCATGGAATTATGAACGGCTTTAATGAGATGTGAAAATGTTTTAGGATGGCAATAGCAAAGTTATGGAGAATGGATTGAAAAAGGACAACCTCAAGTTAGGGAAGAGGTTAAGAAGCTGTTGCATACACCTAGTACAGAGCAGGAGATGTGAAATAGAATGGACTGTTCTGCCCCCTGTAGGGGAGTCAGTCAGGCTAACTAATGTCAGTGCTAGTCCCTGGAGGGACTGGAATAAGATGGAGCCAGAACAAACTGTTATCTGAAGAGATGAGTTCCAGAGTGCAAAATCCAAGAAGTCAAAGCTATTCTCAGGTTATAGGGGCAAGCATAGTGCTCAGAGATAGAGATGGAGCTAGATGGATCTGAGTAAAAGCAAAATTTGACTAGAAGGTTAGGAGCTAGTGACGAGTGAAGTGAGAAGATTGCAAGAGAGGCCAGAGTTTTCCTGTAGAAAGGGCTAGGTTGCCTAAAGCGCTTTTTAGGGGATGCAAATCTCATGGCCTATCAATTAATCATTCTGAGCAGAGGATAGAAAGATAACCACCACTCAGGCTTATAAAACAGTAGGAAGTCTATTGCAGATAGTTTTATTGTGTATTGACCAAACGCAGTCTTAAGAACCTTGGGAAAGCTATATTGGTTTTAGGAGCTTTTCCTGGAATTTGCTTTTCTCTGACAGAGTATTTTGGATGACCATAAGCCAGTTTTGAACCTTGGAGAAGATTGCAAGATGGGAATGAATTCAAGAAACTTGCAAAGCTGAATCAAGATTTTTTTAAAAAATGGAGTAAAAGCTAAAATTAGAATCATATAACTTTAGGGCAGAACGGGATGTTAGAAGTTCTTTATAGTTCCCCACCTAAGATCTAAGCTGGATCTTCAAAAATATTATGACATTTGAAACTGTCTTACAAATGTTTTTATGTCTTCAAGAATATGTCTATATATTTTATAGGATTTGACCCCTATTCCTCTTTTTCATAATAATAGATTGGGCTCACGGGAAAAACATTAATGTTTGCAAGAATAATCTACCATGTACTGTATTTAAAACTATTGCTGTGATTATATTCATTAAGTGACAAAATAAATTGGATTAATTTAGATGTAGATGACAGTATTTAAAAAAATAAGCCAGATCTATTGCCAAAAATATACAAGAAGTCATTCAAAATGATGTCTTGGATCATTCCAGTGGGAATTTCTAGCCCAGTTGATATAGTTCTTACACATTTGTAACTCAAGAGTATGAATGAAATATTTAAAGAGTAAAATCTCTGTTGCTGCCAGGCAGAATAGCTAACAAAGCTACAGGAAATCATATAAAGCCAATTATGTCTACACCAGTTGAGCGACATTTTCAGGAGAAAATTGTTGCCCTTAAATCTATCTAAATATTGATCATGTGAAGAGAAGGACAGGGATTATCCACTATTAGATTTTTAGTCTACTATGAGAAAATTAACAACCATAAAAACTAAGGGGATAAAAGAAAGAGATCCATAAAGGATGAGGATATTTTCTTTATTAATAGTTATGCTTGGTTAGGCTTCTTATCAAATCTCTAGAGAGGATGGCATTAACATCAGCACCAAGGAAGCACATTTAATATTATTTTTCATTTGTAAATATATATTTATGTTTATAAATAAATAGAATTATACTATTATTATCCTGTTATTACTTTACTTGAGAGACATAGGATTATGAGTCAATGATAGTAGATTAATTTGTAACAGGCTTTTCGTCAGCAAATTGAGTACCTCCTGGCTCAGTGGCCTCGCTGTTTTTTCTCATTAATTTGAGCATAAGGAATATTCTCAAAACCATATTACAGAATCAACCATAGAAATATAATCTGAAATCCAATCATATTTTTTTTCTACATAAAAAAGACCAGAACAATATCAACAAATCCTAACTAGTCTGTTTTCTCTGGAGAATAAATTTTCTGCTCACAAAATAGCTGTACATCCCATCTTGTTCTTATTATGGTTTAAGTCATATAATGAACTGTGAAAAGAATGTTACATGCCAGTATACCCCGTCCTCATACCAAACAGCTTTGGAGAACACTGCAGTAAATGTCAGTTTGTCATTCCTTGTTTAAAAGCTGTTTCTTGTGGTTCCTTTGAGGTAGCCAACTACAATTTCAATGCCATTAAGTCATTTTTTTGTGTCCTCTTTTAGATACTGTTGGGTAACTTCAAATGTGCATCACTTTTCAATATAAACCCTCATATATTACAAATTTATTATAGAATTCTTTTTTTCTTTGTTTATATATATATATACTATGGGGGTACAAATGTTAAGGTTATGTATATTGCTCTTGCCCTCCCTCCCCCCTCGGGCCAGAGCTTCAAGCGTGTCCATCCCCAAGACGGTGCCCATCGCACTCATTATGTATGTGTATACCTATTCCCTCCTTCCCCCTCCCACCTGCCTGATACTCAATAAATTTTATTCCTACATGTTTATAGCAACACAATTCACAATTGCAAAGATGTGGAAACAACCCAAGTGCCCATCAATACATGAGTGGATTAATAAAATGTAGTATATGTATACCATGAAGTACTATTCAGTTATAAGAAACAACAGTGATAGAGCACCTCTTGTATTTTCCTGGATAGCGCTGAAACTCATTCTACTAAGTGAAGTATCCCAAGAATGGAAAAATAAGCACCACATGTAGTCACCAGCAAATTGGTTTCACTGATTAACACCTAAGGGGACATATAGGAGTAACATTTATCGCACATTGGGCAGAAGGGAGGGGGGAGGAGAGGATGGATATATAAAAACATAATGAGTGCGATGTGCACTGTCTGGGGGTTGGACACGCTTGAAGCTCTGGCTGGGGAGGGCAAGGGCAACATACATAACCTAAGCATTTGTACCTCCATAATATGCTGAAAGAAAAAAAAAAAGAAAAAATACATTAGAAGAGAGTTTGGTGGCAGTGTCATCTTTGTTAAAGTGGGAAATATATTACCTATTACTCATGGCCTTTGAGATTCCCTTTGTGTTTAATGTATTCCACTTCTGGTTTCTCCTTTCAAGGTATCACCTTGGAAATGTAAATAACTATTTAAATTGCTCCCATGAAAGTGAATTTTGCCAGCTCACACAGTCAATCACTGGCAGATCTGGGGATGAAACCTCTCAATTTACACTCTTAGACTTCATAAACATCTTGAAAAAACTTCCGCTCTTCTAAAATAGCAGCTATATAATGAAGTGTTCTAAATTTGTTAGACTAAATGTCTTAAATTTTCCCTTTGATTGTTATTGCTCTAGGTGGCAATGAAAGTCATTCTAACTTCACTTTTAAAAGCCAGATTTGCTTGACACGTTGGCTGTGGAGTTTATTAAATTATTGCCTCTTTTCTCTCATTATATTTTTGGGAGTAAATCCATGTTCTTGAAAAATTTATTGCACCTGCATTTGTAGAGGCACACAGAAATGTGGCAATTGATTCATGAATAGGCTTTATCATGTAAATGGATGGCATGTCTCTAGTACACAAGGTGTTAAAGTGACAGAAAACACACAAGCTCCAGCTTTATGTACGCAGTGGTTTTTAAAGGCTATGTGGTTAGGGGGATATGGTTGGAAGAATGATCTGAGTCTGATGTATGAATTCATGGCCACTACAGTCTGTCCACCACCCCAAAGGATTCAGGCCATTAACCTGGAATGTAGAAGCTGCTACACAGAAATACATTTTTCATCTCTGCACACAAGAATGAATTGTCATCAGTTAACTCAGACAACTCAAATACTTCCTCATTAGTGGCTAGCCACATGCTTTTTGCATTGTTTTTCACTTGAATACATTTATTATGCATGTATTGTCTAATAAAAGCAACACTAACCCAAAGAAAAAGCTCATCTTATCTAAAGAATACTTTCAAGGCCTGGAATTCAGAAATGCCAGATAAAACATAGGACAAGAGAGTGTCACTGGAATAAAATTAGGATAATTCATTGAAAGTATAAGTAAAAATAAACTCTCCAAATGTATCTCGTTCCGTGCACAGAATACTCCCCAAATGGGCATACTACTCCAGGTTGTCTATTTGATCTAATGATAGTCTCCTTGGCTGTGCAGAACCATTTTAATTTGGTCAGGTGAAATTTATTTATTTTTGTTGTTGCTCTGATTATTTTTGGAGTCTTCTTTATAATTTTTTTGCTGAGGCCAATGTCTATAACAGTTTTTCCAACGTTTTCTTCTAGAAGTTTTATGGTTTCATGCCTTAGGTTTAAGTCTGCTATCCATCATGAGTTGATTTTTGTGAGAGGTCAGAGGTATGGATACTGCTTCAGTCTTCTACATGTGGCTATCCAATTCTCCCAGCACCATTTATTGAATAAGGATTATTTTCCCCAGTATGTGTTTTTGTCTGCTTTGTCAAAGATTAGATGGCTATATCAGGATGATTTTATATCTGGTTCTTGGTTCTGTTCCATTGGTCTATGTCTATGTTCTTCTGCCAGTAATATTCTGTTTTAGTTACTATAGCCCTGTAGTATAGCTTGAAGTCTGGTAAATTGATGCTTTCCAAATTGTACTTTTTGCTTAAGATTGCTTTTGCTATATGGGGTCTTCTCTAGTTCCATAAGAAGTGTAGAATTCTTTTTTCTAGATCTGCAAAAAATGAGGTTGGTATTTGAACAGGAGTTCCATTGAATCTGTAAATCACTTTGGGTAGTACAGACATTTTAACAATGTTGATTCTGCTGACCCATGAGCATGGTATGGTTTTCCACCTGTTTACCTCTTCTGCTATGTCCTTCCTCAGTATTTCATAGTTCTCCCTGGAAAGGTCTTTCACCTCCTTAAATATATTCCTAGGTATTTTATTTTCTTTGTTGCTATTGTGAAGGGTATTGAGTCTTTGATTTGGTTTTCAGTTTGACTGTTGTTGGTGCATAGGAATGCTACTGATGTCTTGATCAAATTATTCAGTTAATATATTCATTGAGCACCCATGAAGTGCCAGATATTGTATCAGGCCTGAAGCCTAGAGAATTCCTAATGCAAGTTAGTATTTTCACTTTGGTTTAAAAATGAGAAAACAGAGATATGGGCATCTGAATTATAAATTCTGAGGCAATATCACAAAACTTAATCCAAATAACATTGAGAACACTAGCTTTCAGATTACTGCATTTTGTAGGACCTGTCAAAAATGTTGTCCTCCCTTGAACCAAATAGATGAACAGGGCTCTAAGGCAGATTTCACCTTGTGGGAAAGCAGGAACACCACTTCCCTGCTGCCTGGAAAAGGCCACTGTGAGTTGAGAGTGACATTGTTCAGATCACTAAAGTCTAGCTCCAAATGGCAGAAGCAAGTAGGGGGTGTCAGATGGGCCCCACACTGCTGTAATCATTCAGCCTGGCTGAACTCCGCATGATGAGAACAGCTTGTAATGTCCTCATGATAAAGACTGAGAGATTTAATAGAACGTTTCTACTGAGCACAGCTTGGCATCTTTCACATCCACACAGTTCTACCCTCCTCTAGGGCTGCTCCATCTTTATTTGTGTAAAGGCACAATTCTCAGCAGAAGCTTTGTGAGTAATAAAAGAGGGCAAGAGTGGAAGCAAAGAAGATTCTAGGAACAATATAAAATAGCTCAGAAAGGGGTATCTCCTGCAGAACCAACCACTGAGCCTGTTCCTAATATGCAGTCCATAAAGGCCTACTGAATGAATGAAAAAGTGAATTCACAGATGGAGGGAGGGTGGCAGGAAGGTTCTTGGAAAGCTCTGGATTGGAGGGAGGCTGTAGCACCCATTATAGCATTTCAATAGGTGGCTTCAATCACATACCTCTTTATTTGACTCACTGGTATTTTATACCTGAAGATCCTAGGGAGAGGGTAAGAGCAGAGGCAAACTATCCTAATTGGCCCTGTTGGATACTGAGATTAGTGCTCTGGGGAACTTCTGCCAAATTTGCACTCCATGAGGCACCATGAGAGGTCTTAGCAGCTGCAGATTTCTGCAGAGAATTCCTGTCCTTGATCTAAACTGCCGAGCTCATATTTCCAGTACTATAGTAGAGGAAAAAAGTGACAGAGAGACCATTTCCAAACATGAGATCCATATATATGTTTCCAAACAGTTCTTCACAAATCCCAATACCACACGCTCCTACCCAGCTACCCACAGTATACAACAAGCCTTGAAAAATCAGGACTGGTACACTGAAAACTCATGCTCAAGTTTAAAAAAGAATCTCATTTTTTGCATCTACTGAGATATGTGATCTTTATCAGACTCATTTTATCATTGAATTATGCCCAACTGGAAACATTTACTGAGCTTCCAACTTCAAAAAAGTTTTATGTTTCTCTTCATTCCTTGGTTGAATCTGTAGCCAAAAGTCAAAGAACAAGCTTGCCCTTAGAAAGTGAAGCCTTGATTCTAAAGCTCATTCTGAAAGAGAAAGCACTTTTCTCTCGTGGGTGATCTTGTTCTCACAAGTTAGATAATTTAGATAAGTCTCTGGGGTTTGGAAAAGTTTGGAGAACACGCCGTAGTCCAGGGCCATTGAACAAACTGAACTGTTTAACCTTGTAAAGTTTGCACAATTCTCACCACAAGTCTGGTCAGAAAATGAGAGCTTAATTTTCAAATGCAAAGGCTCTGGGTTGTGGGCCCAGAGCCCAGCCACTCTTGTGGGGGTGGTGGTTAGAATAGGCTCAGAGGCATGAGCAGGGCCCAGAAAACATTCCAGTTGGGAAGATGAGTACTGACAGGGAAGTCACAGTGAAGTTTACAGCTAAAGCAGATGATGGAAATATAACCACTTCAATCTCATGGATGTTTCTGAGGCCACTGGTCATTTTACTGCTTCAGGTCACTTCTGTGGTCACTAAGATATAGTGCAGGGCAAGACACTTCCTCCTGGTTTGTCTGGCTGGACTCTTGCCACACCATGGGCCAGCCTTTCCCAAGTGGCCTTTTTGCACCTGCTATTCAACAAGCAGAGGCAGAGATTGTCAGGGAAGCCCCAGGACCAACAAGGTCTGCAGGAAGGAGGAGGGTTATGTGTGAGGACTCAGGGATCCAGGTTCATGTGCAGGTTCCATCCAGCTTCCATAACCACAGCAGGATGTTCTCCTGTGTTTTTTTCTCCTTATAGGTAATCTTGATTTATCTCTTTTTGGTTTAGCTTCTGTTATTTAATTGATACTACATTTGCTCTTACTGAAGTTTGATAGATTTATAATTCCTGAAGTAGTGTTTTCAGAATATGGATGGTTTTGATATAATGCTTATGAATATATTATTTCTACCTCATTGGACTCTGTAAATTTAGAGAGTAAAAGTATTGCATTTCTACTGAAGAAGTCCTCTCTCACTTAAACCATCATTCAGGTGTGACATGAAAAGCTGGAAAATTTTAAAACAAAAATGACCATTTCCATATGTTATGAGCTGTTATTAGGAATCTATAACAGTAATATAGCATTTACCTCAGTAAATTTTACTTATTTTTAATTGAAAAGTAGAAATTGTCAATTGGTATACAATATGATGTTTTGATATATGTATACATTGTGGAATGACTAAATCAAACTATTTAACATAGGCATTACCTCACATGCTTATCATATTTTTGTGGCGTGAATGCTTGAAATCTACTGTGTTATCTATTTCAAATATACAATATATTGTTATTAACTGTAGCCACCATGATGTACAATAGATCTCTTGAACTCATTCCTATCTAACTGAAATTTTGTGTCCTTTGACTAACACCTCCCTAATCCCCCAGCACAGCCCCTAGTAACTACCCTTTCACTCTCTGATTCTATAAGTTAGACTTTTTTTACATTCTACTTACAGTATAAATGAGATGATGCAATATTGGCTCATTTCACTTAACATAATGTCCTGTAGTTTCATCCATGTTGTCACAAATGACAGAATTTCCTTCTTTTTAAGGCTGCATAGAATTCCATTGTGTATCAGTTCATATGTTTAAGTCTTTAATCCATTCTGAGTTGATTCATGTATTAGGAATTAGATAAGGGTCCATTTTAATTCTTCTGCATGTGGATATCCAGTTTTCCAAATATCATTTATTAAAGAGACTGTCCTTTTCCTGTTTTGCATTCTTGGCAGCTTTGTTGAAAATCAATTGATGGTAAATGTGTAGATTTACTTCTGGGCTCTCTATTCTGTTCCATTGGTTTATGAGTCTTTTATGCCAGCATCATGCTTTTTTCATTACTATAGTTTTGTAGTAGATTTTTAAATCAGGTAGTGTGATGCCTCCAACTTTGTTCTTTTTGCTCAAGATTAATTTGGTTCTTTGGGGCCTTTTGAGGTTCTATATGAATTTTAGGATTGTTTTATCCACTTCTGTGAAAAAAGTCATTGGAATTTTGATAGAGATTGCATTGAATCTATAGATTTCTTTTGGTAATATGAACACATTAACAATATTAATTTTTCCAATCCATGAACATGGGATATTTTTCAATTTATTTGTGGCTTTTTCAATTTCTTTCATCATTGTTTTATGGTTTTTCAGTGTACAGATCTTTAACCTCTTCAGTTAAATTCATTCCTAAGTATTTTTGTAGATATTGTAAATGGAATTGTTAATTTTTTTCCAGATAGTTCACTGTTAGTGTATAGAAATGCTACTGATATTTTATGTTGATATGGTATCCTGCAATTTTTTGAATATGTTTATTAGTTCTGACAGTTTTTTGGTGGTGTCTTTAGGGTTTTATCTATATAAAATCATGTCATCTGCAAACATAGACAATTTAACTTCTTTGTTTCTAATTAGGATGCTTTTTATTGATTTCTCTTGCCTAATTTCTCTGGCTAGGACTTCCGGTACTATATTGAATAGAAGCAGAGAGAAGGAACATCTTTGCCTTCCTCCTGATCTTAAAGGAAAAGCTTTCAACTTTTCACTGTTGAGTATGATGTTAGCCATGGGCTTGTTATATATGGTCTTTATTGTGTTGAGGTGCATTCCTTCTATGCCAAAGTTGTTAAAAGTTTTTATCATCAAAGAATGTTGAATTTTGTTGAATGCACTTTCTGCATCAATTGAAATGATTATAGGATTTTTTCATTCATTCTACTACTGTGGTGTATCACATTTATTGATTTGCATATGCTGAACCATCCTTACATGGTCCTTTTAATGTGCTATTGAATTAAGTATGTTAGCATTTTCCTGAGGATTTTTGTTTCTATATTTATCAGAGATATTAACCTGTAATTTTCTCTTCTGGTTGTATCCTTGTGTGGCTTTAGTATCAGGGTAATGCTAGCTTTATAAAATGAGTTTAGAAGTTTTTCCTCCTCTTCAATTTTTGGAAGAGTTGGAGAAGAGTTGGTACTAGTTCTTCTTTAAATGTTTGGTAGAATTCAGCAGGAAGGGAAACTATTCATTACTGATTCAATCTTCTTACTTGGTGTTGGCCTGTTTGGATTTTCTATTTCTCCATGACTCAGTCTTGGTAGGCTGTAAATTTCTAGGAATTTACCCATTTCTTATAGATTTTCCAATTTTTTAGCATATAATTGTTCATAGTAGTCACTTATGATTTCACAGTTGTCTCTTATGATTTTTCATATTTATTTCAGTCCTCTTCCTTTTCCTTAGCTAGTCTACCTAAAGGTTTATCTGTTTTGTTTATGTTTTCAAAAAACAGCTCTTAGTTTTATTAATCTATTGTATCTTCCACTCTCTACTTCATTTATTTTTGCTCTGATTATTTCCTTCCTTCTATTAACTTTGGACTTACCTTGAATTTCTTTTTCTTGTACCTTGAGCAATTAATATTAGGTTATTTATTGGAGCTCTTTCTTCTTTTTTGGTGTAGGCATTTATTGCTATACATTTCCCTCTTATAACTGCTTTTACTGCATCCCATGAGTTTTGGTATGTTGTATTTCCATTTTTAAATTTGTCTCAAGACATTTATAAATTTCCCTTTTAGTTTCGTTTGTGACACATTTGTTGTTCAGAAGCATGTTGTTTAGTTTCCACATATTTGTGAATGTTTTGAAATTCCTCCTGTTATTGATTTCTAGTTTTATTACATTGTGGTCAGAAAAGATATTTGCTATGATTTCAATCTTCTTAAATTTGTTAAGACTTTTTTTTGTGGCATATGATCTATTCTGAAGAATTTCCCATGTGTGCTTGAGAAGAATGTGTATTCTGCTGCTGTTGAATGGAATGTTCTATGTATGTCTGTTAGGTCCATTTTTTCTAAAGTGTAGTTCATGTGCAACGTTTCTTTTTTATCCAGATGTTTTGTCTGTATAATCTATCGTTGAATGTGGGGCATTGAAGATCCCTACTATTATTGTATTATAGTCTATCTCTTTCTTTGGACCTATTAATATTTGCTTTATATACCTAGGTGCTCTAATTTTGAGTTCACATATATTTATAGTGTTATAATTTCTTGATTAATTGGTACCTTCACCATCATATAATAACCTCTTTTGTCTCATTTTATAGTTTTTTTCTTAATATCTATTTTATCTCATATAAGAATAGCTACCCCAGCTCTCTTTTGCTTTCCACTTGCATGAAATATTGTTTCCCATTCTTTCACTTTCAATCTAAGTGTGTCCTTAAAGGTGAATTGAGTTTCTTCTAGGCAGCAGATAGGTAAAAACTTACTACTGCCATTTTGTTAATTATTTTCTGGTTGTTTTGTCAATCCTTGTTTTTTTATTCCTTCTTGTTACCTTCATTTGTGATTAGATGATTTTCTCTACTGGTATGTTTCAATTCCTTACTTTTTATTTTGTGTATCTACTAAAGGTTTTTGCTTTGTGGTTACCATAAGGCTCTCATAAAATATCTTACAATTATAAAAGGCAATTTTAGTTACTTGTCTGATTTTTATTATATTTTTCTCTCTACTCTCTACTCAGTTCACTGAGCTTTCACAACACACTTATTTTTAATTCTTTGTCAGGTAGTTTGTATATGTCCATTTCTTTGGGGTCAGTTCCTGGGAGATTGTTGTGTTCCTTTGGTGGTGTTATATCTCCTTGGTGTTTCATATTTCTTGTTCTCTTACATTGATATTTGTACATTTGGTGGAATAGACATCTTTTACAAACTATACGGGCTAATTTTGCCATGGAAAGGCCTTCCTATATGGATAGGTATGAAGGTACTTACTGGGAAAGTTTCAGTGTTTCTGGCATCAATGAAGGTGCCAGGTGTGTAGTCTCTGTGTAGCTCTGTTAACCAAGGTTGATGATAATGACAATTACAAGGTTCCTTAGGTTTAACACTGTGGATGCCCACAGTGGTAACAAAGGTTATTGCCATCTTTGATTTCTAATGTCCTCCTGATTTCTTTTTCTCCCATTGGGGAAGTGTAGCTGAAAGAACCCTTTTTGGCAGTGGGTCTGGCTTGTGGGCTTACATGCAGTGGTAGTGGCACAGGCAGTGGCACAGAACCAAGAATGGGAACAAAGGCAGATGTGTAGTTAAAGTAACTCCAGGGTAGGAGTGGGGTCTAGCTCTCTCTGACAGCTGAGCTGGTGTCTGGAGTGCAGGCATGCACAGCAAAGTCTTAACTCCAAGGCCCTAAGTGAGAACTAGCTCACTATAGTAATAGCTTTGGTGTCTCAGATGTGGGTAGACCTAATACAGCTATGGAGCCTAAGTCTGGAGTGTGGACACTCATTGAGTGGCCACAACTACAGAGTCACAGAATGTGTGGTCTTAGGAGAAGTAATGGTTCCCTCCTCAAAACAGCTTAACAGCAGCCACTTCTTCTAGAGGGCAAGCAGTTCCTGAGAGAAAATGGCTATTAGTTACCTCAGTGGCAAGAGATGCCAGTGTCCTCTGTGTATCAGGCCACTGGGGACCATGAGAGTTCCCACTGCTTGGCCAAAAGCCTCCACATTTTTTCTTTGTTCCTGGCTGTCTCCTGGCATCTCAGTTATGCCAATCTCACCCTTAATCCTTTCTATGTGGATATTCTCCATTATTTGCTCCATTGTGTTGCTGCTGATTCTTTACTGGGCCTTTCAGCCCTCTCTGGGCTATTTTGTTTTGTGAATAACTGTCTATATCTATTTGTGGGGGCGGATGAAAGCTGGTATCTCCAATTCTGTCATGTTAGTGATGTTACTCTTCTTAATACATTGTGATTGGTTTAAAACACACACACACACACACACACACAACTAAACAACAATAACTACATCCCAAGCTAAACTCAGTAAACTTCTATGAGTTTAGCTCTACCTAACTTCATAGATCACTTTACAGGAGTTAATATTTTGCAAGCATTTGCTTCTTGTTTTACAATCTCTTTTTTACCTTTGTTATTTTGTTTATTGTTTAACATTCCTAAACGTTATGCAGTCAAAATGAAATTTTTACTTTTATGGCAAAAGAAAAAAATGCTAGTTTTCACTTTGTATTTCTAGTTGTTTTCCTTTACATAGTATTTTTTAGGATACAGAGCTTAACATTTTGCTAGAAACAGAAGTTTTCTGTTTTATTTTTAAAACTCTGTTCATTTAATACTTTAGTAAATATAAAAATTAAATCTACAAAAATATTTTTAAAAAAGAATGTGATAAGGGTGGCAGAGGGAAGACCAAGAGCAAAGTTGCGGAAGCATAAACAGCCACGCATATGTGTTAGCTACAAACTGTTAAGCATTGTTAGAGCATACAGTGTGAGAATGGGCAGGGATGGCAAGGTTAGTACAGCACAAGGCATTGTAGGTCACGCTAATTGAATTTGATTCTCTATATGATTGGGTTCTATTTAAGGGACTGAAGAAAACATGTGTATCAGAAAGAGCATTCTGTCTAGAGAGGGAAGACCAAATGGGAGGGGCAGGCCTGGAGGATGGGAGACCAATTAGGAAGGTGTTGCTATAACCCAGATGAGAGAAAATTGTCTTTAACTAGGGCACAAATACAGAGATAAGTATAGAGGAAGGGATAGATTCTGGAACCATTTAGCAAGTTCAGAATAAAGAGCATATTCCAAAAACATTTAGCAAGTATAGAATAAGATACATATTCTAGAAATATTTAATAGGTAAAATCAATAGAACTTAGTGAGGAGTTAAGAGTGGTTCCTGGCTTCTCATGCAATAAATTAAATGTATGAAGGTGCCACTGAGACGGGAAGCTGACGAGGATGAGGGGGCAGGTTTTGAGAGGGGAATGGATGAATTATGTTTTGAATGTTTGACACGATAAGATTAATTTGGGGCACCTTCAGTGTACCTTGAATACCTTTGAATTCTGCTTAGGCTCCACATCTCAACTTTGAATCTTTGGTCCTCAATTGACTAATTGACTTTACGTCTCCTGCTTGTGACCTGGAACTGGCTTCTCAACTATGGATCTCAATTTATTGGTTATAGGGAATTAATTTGGTGGCTATTGTTTCTGAGTATGTCTTATGGATCAGTGATCTGTTGCAATGATGTCTTCCTTGCTTTGTGGCTGTCTTTGAGCCCCAGTGGCAACCCCTTACCAACACAGATTGGGAGGAACCACTCTCAAAAGAGTTGCCTAAGTAGTTTTGAGCTACCTCTTTGTAAAGGAATTTGGGAAGGAAGAGGATATATATAGCTGTTGCACTGGAATACTTGCGGGTTTCCCCGGTTATTCATACCAAAATCATACCATTATCTTTTCAGTAGACATGGATCAAGTGCCTACTATGTACCAGAAGCTGGGGATTCAGCTGTGGTTGACATAAGAGTAGCCCTTGCCCTCCATTATTTTTCATAGGTTAGTAGAAATAAGAGACAAGTATATTTAGAAGAATAAATCCTCCTTATCCTCCACCCTTTTGGTATTTGCTCTGGAAAGTGTATGATAGATCTTATACCAAAAACCATCCTTGTATATAGAGTCGATGAGAAGGGTGCTCTGCCTGAGAATTTGTTCTGACTGAAGATGAAAAAAAAACGTTTCAAAAAATTTCTATTTCTCCTTAATGTTGCTGTAGTAAAGGTGGTCAATTGGGGTAGGAGGTACCACTGATAAATGGGACTTTGTGGGCTGGTAGGCTCTTAGGGGTGGGAGGTGGACATTTGGATGTGAAAGAGATATCTCCACTCTTATGTTCATCGCAGCATTATTCACAATAGAAAAGATACGGAACCAACTTACATGTCCTTCATCAGTTGAATGGATAAAGAGAATGTTGTGTATATACACAATGGAATACTATTCAGCCTTAAAAAGGGGGGAAATCCTGTCATTTGCAACAACATGAATGAATTTGCAGGATATTATGCTAAGTGAAATAAGCCAGGCACAGAAAGACAAATACTGCATGATCTCACTATATGTGTAATCTAAAAAAGTTGAACTCAAAGAAGTAAAGAGTAGAATGATGGTTACCATAGGTCGAGGGTGGTGGGTGGATAGGAGAAGGGAGATGTTGGTCAAAGGGTACAAATTCTCAGTTAGACGAGAGGAATAACCTTTAGGGATCTATTGCACAGAATGGTGAACTCTAATAAACAATAATGCATTACATATTTCAAAATTGCAAAAACAGATTTTAAATGTTTTCCCACAAAAAATCATAAGTATGTGAGATGATAAATTTGCTAATTAGCCTGAGATTTAATCATTCCACATTGTAAACATATATCCAAATGTCACATTGTATTCCATAGGTATATACAGTTATTACTGTCAATTAAAAATAAAATTTAAAAAATAATAAAAGAAAACAGAAAAGAAAAAAGAGAATCCTGGTTATTTATCATCTGCTGTCTTTGGTATTGGGGCTGTCATTCTAATGAAATAGTTTTGAGTCCACCCCTCTTAATTCCTCTTTCCAGCTTTTCTGCAGAGCCTGGAACTTTTCCCTCTCTTCCCCTCTATAGTCCATTTACTTCATAGCAGTAATAACACAAGGTGCCCCTTCTGGAGCTCCCTCCTATCATCTCCCCAATGACATCTCTAATAGATGGTGATGCTCTTCTCTACTGAATTCATTTAGTAGCCTCAGCAATCTTACTCAGCCATAGCCAAGTGCTCACTCATTGCACTGCTCTCTTTATGTACTTTTCCTCTCCCTGATCATCACCTTCCACACCTATACCTGCTTATAATTTACCTATTTATAATTTAGGACCAACCATCGTTGATGTCCACTGAAACTTTTAAAGTGCTAATACCACAACAGTTATATTTTAACAAAAATAGCTTCCAGCTCAGACAAGTGGCACAGAGTAGGTGACAGAAATGCTGATCAGATGACTGATGGAGTTGGTCAACCACTCATTTTCAAATACTTATTGAAAAGTATGGTTATTTTGGTACCCAGACGTCATCTGTTCCAGAAGTTAAAAATAAAATGAGAATTCAATTAAAATTATGCATACAATTCCTCCAGAGTTGTGCCAGATCTTCTGAGAATACTCTACTTTCTAGCCTATCAGAAACTGAGTATGCATATGCCAATAAAGAAAATACTGTAGAATGCCAAATTGTTTAATTAAATAAGAGATACATCAGTATACACCCAAAATAGCAAGGAGTTTTTAAAGCAGCATATCCTGCCTTTAAGCTTATTGCCCCTATTTTTCAAGAGAGAGAACATGTCAAAAGGATGTAAAGAACTTAGTCCCTTAGTACCATTTATTCCACTTATCTCCTGTGAGGATGATCAAGGTCAGTGGTCAAGGTCAGTGGGTGGGAGCTCAGCAGTACCCATCGTTTTATTTTGTAGTACTCATCCCAAAGCTCAGTAAACCTGGCCCATTTCAGAGCTTACTCCAAAGTTTGACTTGTTTTTTGGCTGGAAAGAAACTTCTAATGGGTATACACTAAAGTCTTCTTTCTAATCCCAATTTTGCTAAAAATTCAGAAGAAACATTTTCCTTACTAGGGGAATAGCTTTCATATTTCTTTACTGAGTGGTTCTTAACATATATTTAGTTCTGTTCAAAGTCTGTAACTAAGGGAGTCCATTAAATTAGTTGTTCCATTAATCCTGTTACTATGTCATTGCTCATTTTAAAGATCCAGATTCTGAGAATTGCAGATGTAAGCAAGATTATGACAGCTTCTTTCTAGCTAGCATGCCTCATTCAGAGGATTTCCTTCCAATCCCGAGACTCTAAGAGATTCTCCAAGTCATTCCTTCAAATACTCAGCACACTCAGCAACTATTTATTGAGCATCTGCCCTATGCCAGGAAGTATACAAGGCACTGCAAGTGCTGAGTAAAGGATATCCAATCCCTACTGTTAGACAAACGGGGAACTGCATGTGCAATGAAAATGTTCAAAAATGAACATTCCCTCCAAATTGTTCTACCTCCATAGTCTCCTTCAGTGATGCTTATTCTTCATCTTTCATTGCCAGTGGGTTGCTGAGTGTTACCAATTCTTCCTTGTTAATATCCTTTCCCCTGTCTTTTTCAGTCTCACCCCCATTGCCTTGGCTTGGGTCTTTATTATTTCCTGCCTGAATTTCTGCAACAGTCTCCCAATGGATCTACTTGTTTCTATTCTCACTCCCCTATAACCCATCCTGTGAACAGGAGTTATCTCTTTAACACACAAATCTGTTCCATCTCTGCTTAAAATCATTCAACAACTTTTCATAGTCTTCGGCATAAAGCCAAACAACTTGGCTCGGCACAGACGTCTTTTGTGATATAGCCTTTATGACTTTTCATTTAATTCCTCCCCATTATGGCTTTAAACTCTGTGTCCTAGTCACCTGGACCTTCCTGCAGAGGTTAAGGACACGGCCACATCCACTTCTTATTGGCTGGGTAGCCTGTGCCACTGCAAACACAACTTCGTGAACGGGTTCCCAGGGAGCTGTGCCACGTGGCTGCCCCAGTGTGATCCTGAGCAACTTCACTTCTGGCCGTCTCCGTTTCCTCATCTATAAAATAGGGATATCATTTGTGCCTCCTTTATAAGGGGTTCTGTGAGAAGCCAATGAGTTAACACCAATAAATTCTTTCAGCTCATGCATTGGCTCTGCTGGTAAGCTTTCCCTGAATTCATCTCTCTACATAGTGGTCCCCAACCTTTTTGGCACCAGGGACCAGTTTCGTGGAAGACAATTTTTCCACAGATGGGCAGGCGGAGCTCAGGCAGTGATGCAAGTGATGGGGAGAAGCTGTAAATACAGATGAAGCTTTGCTTGCTCCCCTACTGCTCACCTCCTGCTGTGTGACCTCGTTCCTAACAGGCTATGGATCACCGCCCAGGGGTTGGGGACCATAGCTCTACCACACTAGACTGAGTTTTCCCTTTCTCTAAGCCTTACTCTGCATAGCTCCCCCAGGAAATTTAGCACACTGGTTTGAAATTATTCTGGAATGTTTTACCTTGAAATTTTTCAAACATACGAAAAAGTTGAAAGAAAAATAAAATGAGCACCACCTAGATTTGGCAAGTTAACACTTTACCAATTTCCTCTGTCTCTCTCTTTTTCTCTCCCTCTCTACACAAATATATACTCCCACACATATATGCATATATAATATGTATGTACACACACATCACATGTATAATATATTTACATCTTTTAATTGAACCACTTGAACGCAAGTTGCAGACATCAAGATATACCACCTCATCTCTCCTGGGAAGAATAAGGGCATTCTCAAATATAAGGATATTTTTGGTTGTGTTCAATTACCCTCCCCCTTTTTAGTAGCTAGTTTAATTACTCTTATTCATAGTTGAAATGAAATAGTCAAGAATTTGTTTAATATCTAATCATCAGGGAAATGCAAATCAAAACCACAATGAGATATCACTTATCTCCAGTGAGAATGGCCTTTTTTAACAAGTCCCAAAACAATAAATGTTGGCATGGATGTGGAGACATAGGAACACTCCTACATTGCTGGTGGGACTGCAAACTAGTTCAACCTCTGTGGAAAGCAATATGGAAATACCTTAAAGCGATACAAGTGGATCTACCATTTGATCCAGCAATCCCACTACTGGGCATCTACTCAAAAGAACAAAGGACAATGTACAATAAAGACACCTGCACTCGAATGTTAATAGCAGCACAATTCACGATTACAAAGATGTGGAAACACCCGAAGTGCCCATCAATACATGAGTGGATTAATAAAATGTGGTATATGTATACCACAGAGTACTATTCAGCTATAAGAAACAGTGGCGATATAGCACCTCTTGTATTTTCCTGGATAGAGCTGGAACCCATTCTATTAAGTGAAGTATCCCAAGAATGGAAAAACAAGCACCACATGTACTCACCAGCAAATTGGTATTAACTGATCAACACCTAAGTGGACATATAGGAATAA